>PVJI01011256.1:0-56832 GCA_004026765.1 Micronycteris hirsuta
AAACCAAAACCAAAACCGTAGCACCTGTATGCACTTCCAGGTGCCAGAACGGTAATGGCAATCGCATTCCCATCAAAATCTGAGACCTCTGTGAGCAATGTGCTAAATCCACTTAGGTTGCTTCATCTCTGATTTTCCACTTTGTCTGTTTAGCAAGAAGGGCTGTCGTGTTAATCACCGATTTTCTAAATCAAAGTTGAGCTTTCAGAGGAGCACCGTTCATTTCTCTCTCTCTCACGTGCTCCGTGCTCTCAGCCTGCGTTCGTTCGGCATCCCCTAACTCACCCTTTGTGACTGCGCAACAGGGGCAGGGTTTCGGTTCACTTCGGGGGGAGTGAGAACAGCTTCTTGGGAAATTGATATTTTAGTAGGCATGTTTAAATAAATAATATATCAACTGTTCTCATTCTGCTAAAGATGCTATTTACATACAATAAATAAGAAATGACCCTTATCTATTCGTGAAAGAAGGCTGTGGAACAGGGCTGTCCAATAGAAATATATTGTAAGCCACATACGTAATTTTAAATGTTATGGTAGCCACATTTAAGAAGTGAAAATAGCAGGAGAAATTAATTTTAATAATGTAATTTGTTTAACCCAATATATGCAAAATATTATCATGTCAACATGAATCATTATAAAAATATTAATGACATACTTGATATTTCTCATTCTGTCTTTGAAATTGGTATGAATTTTATATTTATAGCACATTTCAATTCAGACTAGCAACATTTCAAGGGCTTATTAGCTGCATGTGACTAGAAGCTACCATATTGGACATCACAGTGCTCTAGAAGTTTCTATGTTTCTTTTCTCGTCTTCTTCCTTATTGCTTCATGAGGTATCAGTATTATAAATTTTTTGGTTGCTATTGCTCATCTGTTTACAGAGTAACATAGATTCATTTGGGTGCATACATTCTTTTCCTTCTCTAGAATCCTCAGTCCATATTTTCCAACTCCCAAATGCAAGGTCAGGGTCTGCGAAGTTCAAGTAAAATAAAGGGAAAATAAGACTGAATTTTTAAACTTAAGTAAATCTTGAAAACTCTGGAACATGCAGTCAATTGTTACAGGGCCTTTGGGGTTTAGTAGAAGTTTCAGCTCTGCCACAGTGAGATTGTACCAAACTGAGTATGAACAGCCTGAAATTTTAGCCTGGCTGGGTTTACACTTCAGGGACTGCATTTGCAGAGGTTGTTCCCAAGCAGAGCTGTCTGCATTGGTCCAGCTGACCAGACCATGACATACTGGGAATGAGACAATGTGTGGGCACCAAGAAACCAAGCAACACAAAGCAACTTAATTTTCTCCCCGACACTGATGAATACATTTAATTCAAGAAGTAGACTTTTTGAGGCTGATTCAAACTGTAACTTTCTTATAACCACTGTATAAATGTAAGTAGACCACAGAACATAAAAATTGCTAGATGAAAGCTCAGATTACCAAGATAAGGTTATGTGCAATCGTGAGCAATAATGAGGAAGATTTGTGTTCACTAATAGGTTAAGATGTTCGTGATGTAAACAGATAAGGAAATAGTAGGTCATTATTCATTGCATGATCCTTGGAAAAATGTATATTTGAAAATGTAGATAAGCTATGTAGACATAGACTTATAGATGAAGACAGATACATTTGTAAAGCCAGGAAGACGAGGCACAACCAATTGCCAGAGTGGCACCATGGAGGGATGAAAATGGATGAGTAGGTGAGCACATTTACTTTTAACTTTGGATAAATTTTAATAGTGCAGCTGGTTGGTTATTTCCTTTTTGTGTGATTTTTAGAATTATTAATATTATAAATCACCGTTAGTAGTAATGGTAACAGAGTAATAGTGCTCTGAGAATAAGTCAGTCCTGTTCAAAGTTAAGTGACAGGATCTCTAGCGTTGAAAACATCTGCGCATTCGCAGGGTGCTTTGGAAAAGACAATAATACTGGGAAAAATAGAAAGAAGCAGGAAAAGAGGGACACCAGATATGAGATGAATTGATCCCATAGAAGAAGCTATCGGCATGAGTCTACAGGAGCTGAACAGGGCTGTAAAGTACAGGACATTGTGGACATCACTCATTCATTGGATCCCGAGCAGTCAGAAGCAACTCAATGGCATCTAACAGACACCCGTGTGACCTTGCCTTGACTTTGACCCATCCTAAACTGACCTCCACTCCCAGCTAATTCAGCGACAATAAACTGGTAATAATTAACGTGTACTGATCATTCAGTAGGAGTTTGACTTCCCCTTATTGACCTATCTTAACATTCTCCTAAGGAAGGTGTTATAATTCCATTTTACAGGTGAATAAACCAAGGACAAGAAAAAGTGAGTCATGTAGCCAAGGTCACAGAGCGGGCCAGCACTAAACCAGAATGTGGTTTGGCACCTCAGTGACGGCAATCCCCCTGACTCTGGTGTTTTCACACCATCCAAGGGCCTGTGAGAAGCAGGCCCCAATGGATGCTGAAAGTTCCATGCAAAGGTCACCTGAATTAGGTGAGACATGTTTCATTTTGGGGGAAAATGTCTCTGCTTGAGCTCCCCTCGGTGGGTGGTCTCCAGAGTTGACAATCTACCAAAATGGCACGTAAAACCAGGGTGTCGACTTGCTGACATGCAAGCCAGAAAGAATGGGGTGCCAAGGGAGGGGGATATGGGTGTTTTCAGCGCATTGTCACCATTCTAGTAACTGCAAGTTTTGTCTTAAAGAAGATTTGAGCTACAACATGTGTCACCGCCAACAGGCTAAGTTTTAATGATCTAGCTTTAATTGTGGAAGCAAATCTCCTGCTTGTGAGAAGTGTGAAACGCATGGACAAATTGAGTACATTCTCTTGAGTGTTGCATGTCTAACCATCAGTGTTTTCTCTGTGAACTGCTTGTTTAGCATTGACTTTGGGCGAATTTTAAAAATGACTATCATTATTATACCCAAAGGGCTTCAAATCACAAACGACCTCCAAACGACACCAAAGGCCATGATGGATGATGACAAATTATTAAAGTCTCCTGGGTTTTTTCCTCTGATTTTATAATGTTATCTTCATAAGCATCACCAACCATCACGTGTGAACCTGTATATGCTTCGGTATAATGTGTCTTGCCCAGGCTTTGACTCAGATAGGTTTTGAAAAACTTATAAACCTATGCAGCGGTGGCCAGAGAGAAATGAATGGGCAGAGGACAGAGAATTTTTTTAGGGCAGTGAAAATATTCTGTATGATATTGTAATAGATACGTGTCATTATACATTTGTCCAAACCCACAGAATGTACAACACCAAGAATAAACCCTAAGGTATACCATGAACTTCAGACGATTATGTGTTCATGTAGGTGCAACCTTGGTAAATAAATAAATAAACAATAAAGACCATTCTGATGAGAGAGATTGATAATGGGAGAGGCTGTGCATGTGTTGGGGCAGAAGGTTATTTGGGAAACCTGTTTTTGTTATAAAACAGAGATTTCCTTCTTGATTTTGTTAACTAACCTAAAACTGCTCTAAAAATAAAAGTCTTAGGAAAACTACTCTGCAGCTAACAATTTTAAAAGATTACCGCCAAACATTTTCTCTTACACTGTAAGATTCAAATACTTAGAAAGAGTAACACCAAGCTGGCCAACTTAATACCATTACCTTCACCCTCCCACAGAACCCTTCCCTACTCCAGATTAATTATAAGCCATATCTAACCCTCAGGCTTGGAAAACTCTATTGAAGCAGGATTTTGTGGGGAGGGACGAGGGGTAATTATGGGTGGTTTGTAAGTGAGTTCTTGTATAAATCACTTGAGTTTAAGCACCATGGTTCACCCACACTTACTGCACAACCCCCTCATTGCTTCTCAATAAGCCCCAGATATTTCAATTTGACAGTATGTTGCTTCCCCGATGTCTTTGAACAGAACATCTGGATGCATCTGAAATGTACCAGTTCTTTGATTTTGTTTGAGCATGTCACTTCCTCCTTTGTGTCTCTCTTTCTTCATCTGTAAAATGGGAAGGATAATCGATATTCTGCAGGGCTGCTGATGCAGTTACAGAAGACGGTGTATATCACGTGGTGAGCACAGATCATGCACGGCTTGTCTGTGCTGCCAAGATGTGCTTCAGCAGAATGGAAATTGATGCAAGAAGGAAGCAGTAGAGGTGATGTTGAGGAAGTGGTAAATATAACAGTAAATCTTTAAAAAATTGCTTTCACATGTAATCATTGTCATAAGAAGTCTTGTTTAGGGGATAGCAGACAAGGGGAGAAAATTAATATACTGGAAACCAGTAACATAGAAAATAGAGAGCGGGAAGACCTAAGTTAAAGCATTTCATAGAATCCCTTTATTTTTCATTAAAGTTATCAGGGTGGCATTGGTTAATAGTGTCATACAGGTTTCAAGTGTGCATTAGTGTGATGCATGGTCTGGATATAGTAGTGTGTACCTACCACCCATGGTCAAATCATCTTCTGTCACCATATATTTGGCCCCATTTACCCTCTACCACTGCCACCCCTGCCCCTCTGGTAACCATCATATTGTTATGTGACTCTAAGTTTCAGTTTTGTGTCACGTATGTGAGTGAAATCATGTGGTCCTTAGCATTTTCTGACTGACTTATTTTACTTAGCGTAATATTCTCAAGGTTTGCCCATGTTGTCTCAGCCTGTTAAGAAAGGAGATAGGTGGGCTGCCTTGGGACCTCATTAAGATAATACGCTTGTTAAAAACATTAAGGGCAAGAACTGGAATAATTGGCATAATATACCTTCCAAACAGTAGAGAAAAAAGAGGAAAAAAACACCTCAAAATATAAAACCAGCTACTACAACCCAAGAGGAAACAGGAAATGGGATGGGGGCAAGGACTCACAAAGAATATGCTTGGTAAATAGCAAACACAGTAGACATAGGTTCAAATCTACCAGAATGATAGAAACGTAAAATTCATAAACTGCACACCAATAAGCAGTGCATGTAGTAAATCTTAGAAATACTACTAAATGGTCAGGAAGAATCAATAATTGGGGAATATCAGTTGACTTTGGTTTGGAGAGGGGATTGGTCAGAGAGAATAAAAGCATAAAAGAATAAAGCAACTAGAAAGAATTCTATTGGCCAGATACATGCACATGTGGAATGAGAGGACACCTATCGTCTTTTTGTTGATACTTTCAAGTTTATGAGAGGACATTCCCATGAGACAGGATGTTAGCCCTGTCTTTGAGTAAAGTTCAGACCCATGCACATATATCTGAAAAATTGCTTAGAACCTACTCTTGGCTAACTGGAAATACCCTACTTGAAGGTACTGAATAATAATTGCAAACAGAGAAAACCTTTGAAAGAGAATTGCCACTTTTCCTAAGGGCCTCCAAGGAGTTAAAAGCCTCCAGACATTTCAGGAATCACATTTCAAATCTGAAGAGTATGAAGCTACATCCTCCCCTATTCCTAGAACTCATGGCCTTCTTCCATTGAGGCTCCACGGCTGACTGGCCCAGACGGTGAGATGATTCTCTCTTTTATATCAGAAACATTTGTTTTCTTTCTGCCTCCACCCTTGCTTCCTGAAATCTATTTCCCAATACCTCACCCACGATTTCTATCTCCTGCGGACCGCACCACATCTCTGATAGCTGCCAATTATTGGTGTGTTGTCTTTAGTCGGTGTCCCCTCTTCCCTCTGTGAAGTCCCCCCAAAACTGCTTCTGTCTGATTGGAGGAGTCAGTCACATATGCAAATGCCTTCAGGGGCCAGGCAGACAGAATAACTGAATGAGGCGGCCTGGGTGGGCCGGGGGTGGGAGGTGGGTCTCTCTGATAGTTACATTCAAGGCAGACTATTATCTTTCGGGAATATGATATAAAATATACAGGGATAGGGCAGGGGTTTCCAGGTGAAACTGATTATCAAGATGGTCAAGACTTCCCAAGAGAATATACCTAACCAACCCCTTTAAAGTTATCTTGAGTATATTCCCAGGAGTAGAGTGGGTGGGTGATGTGGGAAATCCATGTTTAGCACTTTGTAGACCTGGAAGACTGTTTTCCAAAGCAGCTTTGCCATGTTTTATTTCTACCATCAGTGTGTAAGCGTTCCATTCTCTCTAAATTCTCACCAACACTTGTTATGGTCTGTCTTTTTTATTACAGCCCACCTAATGGGTGTGAGTTGATGCCTCACTGTGGCTTTGATGTGAATGTCCCTGATGACTAATGATGCTGAGAATTTTTCCATGTGCTTCATGGCTAATGTAAATTTTTAATATTGGATATGCATGGTTTTGACCAAAGAGAACAGTCCTCTCTTCAGGGGGCCCCACATGTCTTCCCAGGGGTATGGCACTGACCCAAGCTGTGAGACTCACTAGTTACTCATTTCCACACTTCTGGGGTGGAGAGAGCAGATCCCCAAGAAAGAGGCAGAAAGCCAGAGATTTATGCTTCTGTCTTTCTTTTCTCCCTCTCAGATGCAGCTGAGTGTCTCCTGGAACAAATTCCCTCAGACAAATGCTCCACCAGACCATCAACTCAGGAGGACAAACGGGGAGCCTGTTGTTAAGAGTTTAAGCCAAACCACCCAGAGCTTCCTGTGCCAGGTGAGCGTGAATAGGGGCCGAAGTCACCCATTACTAACTCCTCACCCGTGACTGCCTGAGAGGTATTTCTCAGGCTTTAACCATGAAACCTGTTTCCTTTCTTCCCTCCAAGCACAGCCCAGAGAGGCCTGATAAAAATCACTTGGCAAATGGAAAATATTTATTTTGTGCTTATTCTAAGAAATGTGATCCATCAAAAAATCAGCTGACAAGTCCTTTCATTTCCAAGGACAGTGTCCACACACTCCAGGCTGCCTCTGGAGCTGGACTCAGACAAAGCCAAGCCAGAGGCCGGTAGGGCCACACAGATGTCTTCATGGTGACAGCACAGCCCAGACTGGAGGCACCGTCTGCAGCCAGACTGCCTGGGCTTCAGCTGGCTCCCTCGTTCACTTGCTGTGAAAACTGAGCAAGTTGCTTAACTGTCTCTTATTCTTCTATGGGACAATACTTAATAGTCCCCTTTTTCATAAAGCTGTTTGGAGAATTAAATAAGGCAATATTACTTGGTTCTTAGCAAAGAGCCTAGAACATACCAATCAATAAAGAAAAACTAGATATTAACATGCTTTAGCTGTCAACTCTGAAAGAGAAGACCCTTCCATTTCTCAAATCTGATAAAGTTCATCAAACTTGACTTCTCATTAACGTGGAAATTATTAGGAAGACAAGGACATGAAATCTGAAATCTGAAATGCAATGGAGATTATTCAGTGTAGTAAGTTTTGACCAAATTACATAACTCATGAGTTAACTAATTCATACTTGGTAATCTGAAGGACTTGGTAAAATCCATGTATGACTTTTAAAAATATGACTGAACTATGAGATGGGGGTGGTGGATCTAAGTGACAGTGACATCTACTACGGAAAGGAGTTAGAGTCTTTGCAGGCGCCATGTTCAATGAGCTGCGCAGAGTCCACGCGGCTCTGGCCTGCCAGTGCCTACGTCCAGGTAGGGCTGACTCTGCTGTACATTTCCTTGTTAGTTCACAACCGGAATGAAAATGAAGCCAAACTTCTAGGAGTCCCATTTTTTTTTACAAACGGGAGAGTAAAACCAAGTTGTTAAATTGTCAGGAAAGTACGCTAAAAATGAAGCCAGGAGTAGCAGAAAGCAATTAGTTTGGAAACAGAAAGTGAAAAGAAATATGGTAACTAATCTGACTCGATTAGTTTTCTATTTCTGCTGTGACAAATTACCACCAACTTAGTGGCTTAAAGCAACAGAGATTTCTGGGTTAGAATTCTGAGGTTAGAAGTCTGAAATGTGTGCTATAGGCCTGACAGCAAAATGTTGGCAAGGATGCATTCCTTCTGGAGCTGAAGGGAAAAATTCATACCTGGTCTTTTCCAGCTGCTAGAGGCTGCCTGGTTCCTTGGTTCATGGTCCCCTTCCAGTAATCACATCACTACACCCTCTGCTTCTGCCGTCCCATCTCTGTTGGCTCAGCCGCTTGCCTCCCTCTCCTAGGGACCCTGCTGATTTCCCTGGGCTCACTCAAATATCCAGGATAATCTTCCATCAACATCATTAACACAATCACATCTTCGACATTCCTTTTGCCGTGTAAAATAACAAGTTCACAAGCACCAGGGATTAGGATAGGGCCATCTTTAGGACCATTCATGCACAATCTATCGTCTCCTATCTGAAAGATTAGTTTATGAAAGACACATGAGGACAGAACTCATACATGTGGGTGGCAGTGGCAAGGCAGCAGCATTAGCTCCAAACAGAAGAATCTCAGTAATGGTAAGAGGGGAGTTAAGATGGTAGGAGTTTCTGTGGAGGGTGTGGGCTGTTCTTTACTGGGATTCAGTCCCCTCTTCTAGGCATTCACCTTCTCAACCCTTGTCAGGAGGTAAGACCACATGACCTCTGAGAGGCTTTCCAATTCAATGTGTCCTAATCTTTGTGAATGCCTTGACTTGAGTCATGAGGATTTGAAAGGTGTATCAGTCAGGATAGGTGAGGCTATGTTGGAGTAACAAATAGCCCTGACAATCTCAGTGGCTTCAGTCAACGTATCTACTCTGGGATAACAGGGGACTCTGATTGTTGTAGTCCCCCAGGGGCCAGTAGAGCCACAGCCATCTCAGATGCAGCTAGCCACTGTCCCAGCCACTGTCCCAGCAGGAAAGAGAGCTCTGGAGGATCTAGAAAGAACAGTTAATGCCCTGGCCCACAGGTGGCACACATCACTGGCACTAGAATTCCTCAGCCAGAACGAGTCACATGGCTCCAACCAGCCAAAAGGAAGAAAATGACAGGCAATCTGGAAAGCAAAGGACCAGAAACATTTGGTGAGCAGAAATGGCTGAAGCAGTAAACCAGCCATTTCCCCTCCCTGTCAATTCATTGGTTTTAGCCATAAATTGGATCGCTTTTGACCTATAAAAGGTTCCTTTAAAGAGAGTTACTATATATACCTTTATTCTGGGCTCACTGATGAAACAGGATTGTCTTACGCATGTTCTTTTTCATTGAGTTTTAGCTCCACAGTTAGGACTTCACTTTCAAAAGATTAATAGTAACATGATGATGATAATCATGAAAATTGCAATGAATACTTTTTGAAAATTCACACTGTGCTAAACATTGTAGTAAGCGCTTTCCGCACCTGGTTTCCTGGATCTCAGGCACAGAGGCATGAGCAAATCGCGCTTCTCATTTCAGAGCATACTTTTATCACCAGGCTTATGCCACGCCCATCTCCTGGTGCATTTTATTCACGCGTTCTCCCTCTTCGGTTTAGCCATCACAATGCCTTCTGTGTGATACCTGGTCTTCTGCCTATCTCTGCAAAATGTAGTGTGGTCGTTACGGAGGT
Organism: Micronycteris hirsuta; assembly: GCA_004026765.1. Classification (NCBI taxonomy): domain Eukaryota; kingdom Metazoa; phylum Chordata; class Mammalia; order Chiroptera; family Phyllostomidae; genus Micronycteris; species Micronycteris hirsuta. The sequence continues at coordinate 9,445 of PVJI01011256.1, forward strand.
ATTTTGAATTGTACATAAGTTATACTACTATAAACTTGGTTTGTTTCTTTCTTATATTCAGCATCATTTTCTAAGATCTTTCCATGTGTGTAAGTACACATTTTACAGTTTGTGGTTTGTGGAGCCACGTAGTATTCCACAGATTACGTCCACTATATTTCACTTTTCCCTCAGTGATGAAAATCTCAAGTTTCTATAGGAGTTCCCTGCTGCTTTAAACTAGGGGTAGACAAACTTTTTCAACAAAGATCCAGATAGTAAATATGTTGGACTGTGTGGGCCCGAAGATCTTAGTTATAAATATTCGACCCTGATGTTGTAGCAGAAGAGCAAACATAGATAGTACGTAGGTCCATGGCTGTGACCAGATTTGGCCCATGGACCACAGTGTGCAAAGCTTTGTTTTAAACAAGGCTATGATGAACATCCTCTATCTGTGGCCTTATGGACTTGTGCCAGTTTTTCTCAGCAACACTGTGTAAACACGAGTGAGATTGTACCATCAGAGGGTGTAACAACATCATTAGACTACGGATTTCTGGGGCTTTGTTCTGAATGATTAGGAGTCTATATCATCAGTCTATACATTAGTTCACAGACACAAAATGTGTTTAACTGCATCCCTCTCAACATTACTTACCTACCTTGGGTTTTGTCAGTATGATGGAGTAAAGGAATAGCTCGTTGCTTCTTTCTTCCTTCCTGCTGCTCTGCTTACTAATGAGTTTCGGTATTCCCTTCATGTATTTATTGGTCAGTGGCACTGCCTCTTCTGTATCTCGTCTGTTCGTGCCTTTTACCTTTATGCTCTGTTTCTTGATGGTTTGTGGGGATTTCTTATATCTTCTAGGTACTAGGCCTTTTTCAGTTTTAGTATTTGCAAGCAATCCCCCCAATCTGTTAACTGTCTGTTGACTATGTCTGTGGTGTCTGATAATCAGGATTTCTTAACTCCAAAAACACATGATTTGTCCTTTTTGAGACCAGTTCAAGAAATCTGTCCACACTCCTAGTGACAATAATAGTATTTTCTTTGAAACTTAAGAGTTTTACCTTCTACACTTGGTCTTTATCCTATTTGGAGACCTTTTGATTATAGTAAAGGGATCTCCCTGGTAACCCATATAGGGCCAGGGGAAACTGATGGATGAAGCTTTATCCACAGATTCCCTGCATCATCTTCACGATGTACCAACTGCTCAGATATGCATGTGTCTGCCCGAGAAATTCCTCTTCTTTCCACTGGTGTTCTTATCACATTATTTTATTTCTATAGTTTTGCAATATATTTTAATATTTCATGCAGCATATTTCTCTTCTTTGCTCTTCTTTTCCAAAATTTGCTTAGTTTTATAGGACCTTTACATTTCCATATACATTCTTATGCATTTTCCCAGTCCCTAGAACCTTAAAAATACCCAACTGGAATTTTTATTGTGATGGCATTTATTTCAGAGCTTAAGTTAAAGATAATTGGTAGCTTTACAACATTAAGATATCTCATTCATAAGCATAGAATATTTCTCAAATTATCAGACCACTTTTTACATCCTATAACAGAATTTTAACATTTTCTCCGTAAGTTTTATGTATCTGCTGGTAATCAAATTAATAGACACTTTGGAATTCTTCTGGCTATTGGATTCCTCTTTCTCTATTTTCTTTATCTAGTTGATTTTTGCTGGTATAGAGAAATGCTATTGTTTTTGTGGCTTGAGTCCGTTTTTTAATATTGTAATCCTCACAAGCTACCTTTTGAGAGGAGTACTATCTACTCTGTTTTATGGGTGAGGAAGTTAAGAAACTAGCCCAAGGTCATTCAGCTGATTGAGTGTGACATGCATGTACAATGCTAAGCAGTGCTTCCTGTCCCAGGGAATTCGGGGTGTGGAGAAGGGTACGTACGTAGTGACAGCACATTTAAAACTCCCTGGCACGGGATGAAGTGCTCAACTTGCAAAATGGAAACTCCCCTTGCAAATATTATTCTTTGACTATTCCTCTACTGACGCCTGCTGACTCCCAGGAACGTGGCTCATGCAAGGCATGTGGTCCGTGGCCCGGCTAATAACAGTGCAGAGAGAAAGAAGAAACAGCTTCTTTTCCCAACGGGCAGTTCTAACACATCCCTCCACCAAGTTAAAATCGGCCCTGTCAAGGCAGCAAGATGCTCTGAATAGGGCTTCCCCAGACTCCCTGGTCGGGCTGGCACCTCCTGTCACTTTCCTTGTCATTTTCGCTGAAGCTCGGCCCCAGCCCCCACGTTTGCTCCCTCTTGGAAGTCTCCCGTCTGGAGCCAGTGAGGTTTGTCTGCTTTCTTGGGTTTGGCTAATAAATTGGGATCGCGGGGTCAGGCAGCATGGGACCTGGCACCCAGGGAGCCCTGACACCGATTTTATTAGATTTCTCTGTGCAGGGCCCAGATGCCATCCCAGCAGAGAGCCCACAATCACTCAGTAACCAAGATTTTGTCGTCTCCGGTTTGACAAGGTCATTTTTTACTAGAGGAGGAAAAATCCCACATTAATTATACAAGCAAACCGGGGCCAAGGCCGCTAGAGCTGCCCCCTCTTCTGTGAGGAAGGGAAGGAGGGGAGGGTGGCTTTCCTGGTGACTGGCGAGTAAAGCGGGAGAGAGGAGGGCGAGTATGTGGAATTTGGACTTTTCAGACTCTCCGTCTCTGAAATGCGTGTGTGCTGTCTAATTCGGGGTAGTCTTTAGAATGTCTGCTCATCTAAAACGACTGCAAGGAGACTGAGTGAGGGAACATGCATGACCGGGGTCTCATTCATTCATTCATTCATTCATTCATTCATTCATTCATTCAACATTCTTTCATAAAGCCTGTTCGGTGCCAAACACACAGTAAGCATTGAGAAGAAAAACACGGCGGCTTCAGAGCGGTTCTCTCAGTAGCACATAAGGGCTCGTTCTCTGTACCCCAGGGTCATGGCCCACCTATCCAGGCCTGGAAAGTCAAGGTGAGGACACCATCACTCTTCAGCTGGAAGTTGGGAAACTCTTGCACCCTTCCCGGTAGACCTCCATGGTACATCGAAAAATGCAAAGCCGCTATGCCGTCATATCACGTTAGATTGGATTGCTGTTTGATTGAACAAGCCGGGAGGAACAAAGAAGTCAAAGCCTACATTCCTTTTTGACTCATCAACATGGAAGCACACATGGAGACTCTTACTTCAGGGCTGGCAATGCTTTTTCCAGAAGTTACAAAGATCCAATCAATCTATGAACGTGTACGTATTTGTTGGAGTGTATCCCTTGCCTACATATCCCCATTCACTACCATACTCCATGCCCTGCCTTGTAATTGGGCATGGTCCTTCATCCCCCATCATTACATTCTCTCCACTGAGTTGTCTATTCTGAAGTCCCTGTGTTCCCTGTGTACAGGTGCTCCAGTAGCTATGACCTTTGCACATTGGGTATCTTCTACCTCCTGAAAGAGTTCCCTTGACTCGTTCACCTCGTCCTTTCAACAAAAGAACTTTTCTTCTCCCTGCATCTTCTTTCCACTCACACCCTACAGCTCTGAGGCTAGACCCACCATGCCACCATGCCCTCTACAACAGTCTACAAAGAACTTGATACAGAGCAGCAAAACAGCTTCTGGCAGAAAACACACATTCCCCCTGGTATCTGCTAAAAAGAAAAAAGAAAAGAAAAGAAAGGTGTCCAGAACATCAGTGTGATACCTTGACACTGGGACATGGGTCCTTCTCCCAATTCTGCCACTTCTGAACAGAGTGGCAATCAGCAAGTAACTTCATCTCTCTGGATGTTTTCATCCTTCTCTGGAAAATACAGATATCAATAAAACCTCTCATAAGGAGGCAGTGAGTCTTACGTCAGATGATCCACGTAAAGCTATTGACGACTTGTCATCAATAGTATTGCTACTCTGGTCCTGGCTGGTGTGGTTCAGTTGGTAGGGCATTGCCCCACAAACTGAAACGTTGCGGGTTCGATCCCCAGTCAGGGCACATGCCTAGGTTGCCACAGGTTTGGTCCTGGTTGGGGTGCACACAGGAGGCAACCGATTGATGTTTCTCTCTCCCATCGATGATTCTTTCCCTCTCTTTCTCACTCTCTTCCTCTCTCTCTAGCATCAATAAAAGAAAAAAAAAAGAAAAACACTAACAAACGCTACTCTGGGAAGCCCTCTTTCTGTCTCACTTTCAGCAGATAATTCGAGTACTTGCTCTTGCAAAAAAAATCAAGATTGTCTGGTATGAATGCAGTGTCTTCCCTTCCTTTCCTTCTAAATGTTACTGGAGGTACGTTTTCCTCACTGTCTCATAATTCCTCTGGATTCTCCACTTTTTTCCCTTCTTCTTGCTTTCTAAGATGGACAAACTCCTATGATGCATTTCCTAATCAATCCCTGTCAACCTCTCCAGGACCATTTGGAACTCTTTTTCATGGACCTTCCAGGACAGCCACTACTCACCATTTCTCAAGCCTGGAACGTTTCCTCCTTTCTCTCATGTTTCTCTTAGTTCTACCTTCAATCAACTCCAATCCTTCCAAAGTGACAGGGTCTGCTAATCCGCTTTGTATTAATTATTGCTGCATAACAAACGACAACAAACATAGTGACTTAAACCAAGGCACATGTATCATCTCACAGTTTCTGTGGGTCAGGAATCGGGGCACCGCTTAAGATGGGTCCTTGTAATCACAGCATCTCAAAGTGCAATTGGAAGTGTCCTCCAGGGCTGAGGTCTCATGTGGAGGCTGGGCCAGGGAAGGCCAAGTCCAGTCTCATGTAATTGGTAGTAAAACTCAGCACAGGTGCTGGATACATCTGAACCAATGAATCACCTAGGAAAATATTTACAGAACAGCATGATCAATGAGGGGGACATTGTAATTGTCCAGGTAAGAGAGGATCTGTAGGAAAACATTAGGCCACCACCAATTAAACAACAACAACAAAAATCTCTGCCTCAGTTTCCTTTTTTGAAAGTGAGAATAAAAATAGAACCTACCAGTTAGGATTATTAGAGGGATTAAATATAATATTTTTAAAGTGTTTAGGATAAGGCAAAAAAAAAAAAAGAGTGAGTTTCTGGAGGTGTTAGCTATTTCATTACCATCATTTGCCTGCTCTGGCTCACATCCTGTTGTGACTCTGCTCTTCCATGGCTTTTCCTGGCTCAGAAACACAGTGAGCTCCTCTTCCCTGCTGGCTGGCCCCCGCCCCCAACACGGCCACGCTGATGGGCCAGCCTGTCCGCTCAAGTGTGTGTTTCTGATGTGGCTCCACAGGAGCAGACCAGAGCTGCCCCGTCCCGGTCATCACCTCCAAGCTGAGCTCAGCGCTGGGCTCCGAGGGTGAGTGACTGACTCCCCGGTCAGCACTTTTATTGTGGTCTCTCTGATGGGTTCAGGATGGCCGGGCCTTTGCTACCTACCCCCATCCCCAAGTGAATTTCCAGCCTTGCCAGAGGCTGAAAGGAGAGTGACTTAGTCATTAGCTCCTCTGGCAACAGCCCCTGGCAGCCGTTCAAGGCAGCTTGGAAAACAGGGCAACAAGTGACTGCAATATGGATTTCAAAAGCCGTGCAGACAAGAAAAGGAAATGAAAACCAGAAAAAGCAGGGATGGTAATGTCTGAACCTGGAGGCACATCTAGCCGTCACTGGGCACCACAGACAATGCACCCAAGGCCCTCGGGGTGTGGTGCATGGGAGGGCAGCGCCAGCCAAGGAGCTGGGGCTCAGTGACTGTGCTGAGGCCCAGGGACTCTCTTACAAGACAAAGGGGGTTGTGGTCCACCATCATATTTCTCAAGCTGACTCGCAGATTTGGGAGCTCCTCAGAAGGATCCCTATATAAAGCGAGCTGATGATGTTTATAGTTTGAACATGGAAATGCTGCACGCCTGCTCGGGGACCCCATGCTCTGCCTTGGGTTGCCCTTAGATCTGGAGGGGGGTGTCCCCCATCTCTTTGTATTTGTATATCCTCTCCAGGGGAGGGCTCTGATTGGTTCCATGAACAATTGCCCATCCCGTGGATTAACGACAACTATAACCACAGTCCCACCACATTAAGGGTCCCACTAAGAAGAGTAAAAAAGGAGAAAAGATGGTTCCACGCAGGGGATTCTAGACTGAAAACAAATAAACAAAATAAAAGTATGAGGATTACAGCAAATGTAATATCAAAAACAAACTAAAGTAACAGTACATTTCAAGGTACTGAAAGGAAAAAACTGGCAACTACAGAATTTGATAATCAGTAAAAATATTTTTTCAAACATAAAGGCAAAATAAAGGTTTTTTTCAGATGTATAAATACTGCAAGTATTTATCACCTGAAGATGGTGAGGTTACACTAGAAGAAATGATAAAAGAGATACTTCAGGCAGAAGAAAAATGATACCAGATGGAAATATGCATGTAAACCAGTGTTTCTTAACTGTTTTTCAATATCACCCCCCATGGAGGCTTTTAGAAGTTATTTTCCCTAATTGCCACCTCATAAAAATGTTATACAAGAGACACACTGCGCATCTGTTTTTGTACGGTATGTATATCTGTGCTTTCTGGGTTAAAATGCCACACCCCTTTCCCAGGGACAAACCTCACCCACTTAGGGGTGGTATCATCTCCACTGATACAATACATGAAGTATCACTTTTCTATTGCTACTATTTAAAAAAAGTCACCACAAACTTCCTGGCCTAAAACAACACAAACGTGTTAACTTAAGAGTTCTGGAAGTCAGAACCCTGATACGGGTCTCCCTAGGCTAAAACTAAGACGTCAGTAGGGCTGTGTTCTCTTCTGAAGCTTTAAGAGGAGAACATTTCCTGACCTTTTCCAGCTTCTAGAGGTCACTCACATTCCTTAGCTCATGAACTCCTCTTTCTTCTTCAAGCTAATAACGTTGCAACCTTCTGACCATTCTTTTATAGTCTCTCTCCCACTGGCCTCAGCCTCTGAATTCTTACAGGAAAGAGTTGTGTAATTAAGATGAATCCATCTGGATAATCCAGGATAATGTCCTTATCTTAAAGGTCCTTAATCTTGGTCATATATGCAAAGTCTTTTTTGCTAAAACATAGTCTCAGGTTCTGAGAATTATGACATGGGTGCCTTTGGAGGAAGGGGGCATCATTATTCTGTCCATCACATGTCATTGGAACAAAGACATGCATTGCACAAGGAATAGCAACTGTATGGGCCACATAAGATTTTATGCTGATTATTTAGGTCCTGAAAATATAAATAATTGTTAAAATAATACCTACGCACCCTGGCCGGGCAGCTCAGCTGGTTACAGCATCGTCCTGATATACCAAAGTTGTGGGTTTGATCTGCGGTCAGAGAACAAACAAGATTTATAAGAATAAACATAAGTGGAACAACGAATTGATGTTTCTCTCTCTCTCTCCTTTCCTTTGTCTCTCTCTCAAATCAATAAATTAAATTAATAATAATAATAACAATGCAGTGCATAGTTTATAACTTATCTATAGGTGAAAATATAACAGTAACACAAAGGCTCAGAGAGACATAGGTATACTATTTTGGGGGTCTTATAATATACATGAAGTATATAATATTACTTGAAGGTAGATTGTGCTAAATTAACAATGTATATTGCAAACCTAAAGCAATGTGAAAATAAAACAAAAAATAGAGTTGCAGTTAATAACTAAAAGAAACAACATGAAATTATAAAGAGTACTCAGTTATCTAAAAAGAAAGCAGAAAAATAAAAACCAATGAAATAAGACAGAAAGCAAGGAAAAAGATAATAAATCTTTCTATAATAACAGACACTATAAATGTATCAATGATTTATACACACTAACTAAAAGGTTGAGCTTGTCAGACTGATTCAAAAGTAAGACATGAGGAAACTCAATTTCTCATTGACTTGGGCCTAGGTCACATCTTGCATCCTTGAATCGGAGTGGGAGCCCCGGAGAACACAGGCTTCAGAAAGGGGAAAGGGCGTGGTTCTCCAGGAGATAATCTTGGTAGAATTTCTACGAGAAGAGTAAACGGACCCTGGGGAAAAAAAAGTCAACAGATGTTCTCAATGGCTCCTCCTAATGTAGAAAATAATATTCCTCTCTTCCTATCTTTTCCAGTGGATGCAACTTTGAATTAACTCTTCTCTTGATCAATGTAAGATGCTTTCAGAAAAGAAATTATCTTCCACTCCTATACTCTTTTCCCTAGACCTTCCTGTCCTATCTCACTACACCGTCATTTGTGTTTATCAGTAAGCATAAAAATACTGATCTAACTTGACCAAACATAGCCTATGAACTGCTCAAAAAGTGTAATATCTTCCAATATCTCTCCTCTAGACTGCCAACCGCACACATTGCACTATGTATCCATCCTCCCATTCATTGGTTCCTTCACTAACTCACAACTGAGCTCAAATGTCACCACTTCTATGAAACCTTCCATGATCCTTCCATGCAGTGGTGGCCACATCTTCCTTTATGTTCCTGCAATGTGTTTGAAATCCCATGGTCCATTTTTTTCTTTCTCTCTCTCTTCCCACAACAGTGAACTATTTACTATACAGGAAAACTGTATCATGATTGTGCCTAGTATCTAGCAGGAAGCCCAGTATATCATAGACTCTTAGTAAATACTTTCTGAACTAATCAATAAAGAATGAAGGAATACCCATGTAGCATGGCAATGTCCCATTCTCCCTACTTGCCTCTGTCTCCAAGAAGGCCAGCAGGTTTCATCTTTAGTGCCTGCTATGAAAAATTCGTAGTGGTTTTCTGGAGCTTTGTCTTCATAAGGGCAATGATGCTATGCCTGAGCTCAATAGAAAGAGTGCCGTGATAGATTAGTGATGTCTGGCACTGTTGCTGGAATGGTGGGAAATAACGTACATGGTAAACCTCTTCTGATGCTGCCTTTTACTATATCCTTTGGCCAGTTTCATCTGTTGACCAGCTTACTGGACACATTCCAGTGCTGAACCCAGCAGGGCACCATCTAGCCATAGAGATTTTAGTCAAGGAATAGCCAGGATCATCAATAAACTAAAGCCTATCAGGTCAATTTTCTTGTAAATTGCTGATGAGAAAAAAAGGTGCTGGGGTCACTGATCCTGTCATCACCAATCAGTCAATCCAGCCCCCGAACCCAGAGCCCAGCTGAGTCCCCGTTGACTCCTCCAAGGGTTACCATGGCCCAGCAAAGACAAATACAGCTGGACCCTCACATGTTCCTCTCTGCTCCTACACCCCCAGCCTGTTTTTATTTTTATACAAATAACAGGGCATAAACCACTTCCTGTGAATACCAGCCCCTGCTCAAATTTTTCTTCCTGGGAGGGAAATAGTTGCTGACATCCAGCTGAATAGTCCCTCTGCTTAATATGGTCCCATCTCGCGGAGCCAAGCAGAGAGCTCCAAATGCATTGAAGCCCAACGTAGGCTCTGTCAGAGCGTCTTCCTGAGCCACGAGCAGACATGCTGCAGATTGTCTCCTCCCTTCACCGCACAGCATCTCCCTCTTTGCCCTGATCCCCTTGCTTCTCACTTTCCTCAAGTCTTACCTGACTTCCAGGTGGTGAAAAGATTCACACCTTTGCAGCCTCCCTAACCAGCCTTCCCCCGAAACAGTTTGAGGTGCCCATTTCTGTACACAGTCCACACACCAGTGGAATTGCTGCACATATTTCATTTCTGGGGGATATGAAGGAGTAGTGTGGATACTCAGCCTGTGTGCTTCTCACCACTCTGGCTTTCTTGGGTCTCCATTCCCTTCTTGACTGCTGCAGTGGGTATTTCCCAAGAGAGTATATGTCCTTGCTGTTGATGGCCCTGTTGTTCAGTCATTTTTTGTCTTAGCACTGTCTTCTTCAGTGGCAGTGGGCCACACCTGCCAAAGTATGCCTGTATCTACCTGGCAATGTTCACCTTGGGCCTATCTAGCTGACACCAAGGGCGTCCCCTCCAGACAGCTCACTTTATTCTGATGCTTAGGTGTGCATTTCTCATTTTCAACTTACATACACAGGAAGGAAGAGAGAGAGGGTGTTATAACAAAGCCTCGGATGACCCTGGAGCCCTGCACTGGCTCTACCACGAGGAATTCCAGGTCACTAAAGGACAAGAGGGTCGCATTTTCGTCCTGCTATTAGGAATGGGACTTCCCTGCAAAGCGCAATGAACTGATTCCTCTGAAATTTTGCATTCCTTAGAAACAAACTTCTCCTTTGTTGACAGAAGGAAAAAAATAGGTGTCATTTTCCAGAAAGAGGGGTTTCCTGAGCCTTGCATATTGCCACACCCATGAAGGATTTAATAGAAGTTCTGAAGAGAAGACCAAGACTGAAACTGTGTCGGCAGAAGGCCCAGCACATCAAAAGTGTTTAATAAATGCTTGTTCTATGATTGGATAAGTGCATTAATGAATGGATCAATTTGTGCCTGCAAGTGTCTACAATCTATGTTTGTATCTGTCCTACTTCTCTCTTTGGACTGGATTTGTGTGTGAATACACACACACACACACACACACACACACTACCCAAAGCTGCCGATTGAGTCTTGGATCTGATTGCACAGTCTCCCTGGTCTTTCCTTGAATGCCCCTGTCCTACTCTCTCTGCTCAGCTCAGATTTTCCACATCCTAATCCTTTGGCGCACTGTTTGTGCTTCTTGTCCCAAAGATGTATCTCCCAGCACTGGGGGAACGTGTGCATAGCACGCTGGGCATTCAGGAGGGAAAACGTCAGGCTTTTGTAAATGTGTGTGCGTGTGGAGGGAGGGGGGTCATGCAGACCTGCTCCCACACTCAGCATGCTGGACCACTCCCGATTTACTCACTATTTTACACCCACAGCTGGAGTCACTGATATCTCCTCGTGAGGCTCTGAAGCATTTAATCCGGAGCTAATTCCAACAAAGGGTACCATGCATCCGATTTGTTAACCATTCCACTACATACAGAGAAGAGAATCAGTAGGAGTTCTGGGGCAGAGCTCTGCAAAACAGAGGCCTTAATATAGAAACATCAGAGAAAGCAAATTTACCTTTGAAGTGAGAATACTGGGTTCAAATCCTGATCCTACCGTTTACTAAATGTTTTATCTTGGGCAAACTATAAACCTCTGTTGAACCCAGTCTTTTTATCTGGAAAATAATAGTAATAATAATTCCACCTCCAAGGGAATGCTATGAACATTGAATTAGATAATCTGTACAAGCACTTAACATACTGCCTGACACATAATTCACGCAGTAGTCAGGCAAGGGAATTTATTAGTTACCCACCTAGTTCAGGAGTAAAAACTTAAAACAATTTCTCATAAGGGTATCAAGTAGAATCCAAACATCTGACCCCCATTCTTGACATATGGCTGAGATGAAAACGCTGGGACTAGACTGCTCTAGAAGAGAGAGTGGGAAAGTGAGAGCTCAACTTCCAGAATTTTTTAGTAGGCACAGCACTTTCTAGATCAATGTAATTATTGGCACATTAAAAAGCAAATAGACTAAAATAATGAGGTATTCTGGATTAGATCCTGAAACAAAAAATGACCATAGGGGGAAAACTGGTGAAATCTAAAAAGAGATTCTGGAGTTCAGTTAATAGCAATTTCTTCAAGTCAGTTTGTTAGTTCTGACCAATGTACTGTGGTTATGTAAGATGTTAACATTAGGGAAGCCGAATAAAAGATATACAGGGACTCTCTTCATTAGCTTGGAGATGTTTCTGTGAATCTAAAGTTATTCCTAATTAAAAATTTTGTTAAAAAAATCAAATAGATCCCATTGGCCTTTGGAAAACGTTCCACAATGGACTGGTTTAGGCTTGAGCCCGTGCCTTTAGGTGTTAATGCCCTGCCCGGGCTGTACCTGGAGGAGAGGAGGGCCTGAGTCCCACTCCCTCCCTGGGTGGGGCCAGCATCAGAATCGTTTGTGCTCATCTTGGCCAGCTTTTCTTATTTCTCCAGATCTAGCTGGCAGGGGGGCGGCCTGTTCCAGGCCAGCGCCTGGTCACCAGCTTAGCTTAATCTGAGAGAAAGATGAGGTGTCAAAAGGGAAAAGTGGCCAACATTTGGTTTTCCTGAGCTCATTTTTCTCAGAAAAGTCAATGAATGTCTTATGACCATGCACGCCCTCCCCCACAAACACATCGTCCCTTTGGACAACGTTCCTGGCTGTAGCTGTGGAATTCATGGTGGCTTCTTGAAAACCCTGATACAGGTCTCTGGATCCGCAGCCCTGAGAGATGAGTAAGATGAAAGGTAAGGAGGGCAAAGCAGCGTTTTATTGAGCAATTACCCTGATTCAAGAATGGTTTTAAAAGTTTTACATACCTATTTGAAGTCTCATCCCTTGAAATTAAGAAAGTAGAGGACTTGCTCAAGGCCACAATAAATGTAAGGAGCCATCTAGAGGTAGGGCCACAAAAAATTTCCAGTTTCTCTTGGCTTCCCACAAATACACGCACACATGCACATGGGCATACAAACATCTTCCCCAAAGGTCAAACCATCTGACCTCACTAAAAACGTGCCAAGTGCTTGCCATGCATTTAATTCTAACAACACTTACTTGCTATTAACCCTCCTTTACAGAAGAGGGAAATAAAGCCTAAAGAGATTTACTAACTTATTTAATGTTACATAGGTGGGAGACCTGGAATACATACTCAACCAATATGATTCCAGAGCCTGAAATTTTAATCATTTCATCACTCAAGGACTATCTGTTGAATGAATGAATGAATGAAAAAATGAACAACTTCTCTAGAGGAGTACACAGTGGTCTTAATAATACTGTGCTCTGGATCTTACCTCTAGAACACGTGCAAAAACTTCAGACCCCGCTGGAGAGTGAGGTGGGGTGGCAGCTGTGAGCCTTTCTAGTCTTGGTGGATTTGGGGGGATACCGACAAAGGCAAAATCATAGGCACCAGAAAAAAGAAAGGACTTTCACCCCATTGACACTATTGAAAAATGAGCTGAACAGTGATAACAGCTATAATCTGAGTACACCTCACTTTCTAGAACAGAAATAGTGGAAAGAGTAAGAGGAGGAGTTGGAAACTCCCCATCTCCTTCTTTTGCATTCTTACCATGTGGTTCTTACCAGGTGAGGCCTGGAAAGGACAGAAATGTGCTCCACCAGGAAGGCTCCAGAGTATCTTGAGAGACATGGTAGGGTGGACACAGAATGCGGGTTGGGTAGCAGGAACGTATCTTAACAGATGACTGAGTGGAGCATTTTTCCTTCAGTCTCCCTTTCATTTCCACTGGAGTGGACAGTCCCAGCAAGGCTAGTCAATGTCCTGCTCCCCTGCTTACCTTTCCTCTTCTCTGCCTTCTCTTGAGGACTTGAAAGGTACTTAATGTGTGATACGGAAAAACGAAAACACCCAACATGTTTTCATTGATAGAGAGAACACAAGATGTAAGGGAAAACTCATTTCTGCCTATCACTAGCTGTGGGTAAGATATTCAGCCCCCTGAGCCTCTCCCTTATCTAAGAAATGGGATAACAGTTCCTAAGTCCTGTGGTTACTATGAGAGTTAGACCTCTGCTTTCCAGAGTCCCCAGCACTTGCATGAGAGAGAAAAATGCCCTATACGACTTGTTTTTATGTTTTTATCTTTATGGTCATCACTGGCTATTTTATAAAACCTGTTTACTTCAGCAGAGTCTCCTAGCCACATGCCACCCAAACACAAGGACTGAGGCCGCATGTCTCAAAAACCCTGATACCACCCAGGCAGATGAAAGCTTGAGCCATAATTGGGCTTATCATCAGAGTGGAGAGATGAGAGCGTTCAGCTGGGCTGGAAAAAGAAATAGTGTGTCTGAGCTGGCAAAAGGAGGCCTTTCAGAGCCTCTAAATCCATTCCCGGATCCAGTCAGCTAGAGGGGGGAATGCCATCTCAGATGCAGTTGGTCTGAAGAGATAGTCTTTGTTATCGATAGACAGATTGGCAGTGAAATTCAGCCTGAGCTCTAGACATGGATGGACTGATTATCAAGAACACCCACTACCAAAAAACACGAAAATAAATTAAACCTTATCTTTTGTAAATATTACCCTTGACTTTTTATTTTTTTACCCTTCTGCTTGGTCTAACTCTAATGGATTCAATTTTAAAATAGGACAAAACAGTGTATTAAAATCAAAGAAGTTGTCCCAGGAGGCCAGGTGGAGTGGAAAAGGCTGGAAAGAATCTAGTCCACCTCAATGATGGGTACCTCCTGGCAAGGACTAGGACTGTGGTCGTTGAGATGAGGACCCTGACCATCCTTGTCCATACAAGATATGGGACAGGGCTTCTGATGGGGGAATACTCTCTTACTGTGGTTCTTGGCAGAGGGATGGGTGGTTCTTGGATTTCAGGGCAGCAGTTTTGTGAAAAAGCAGAATGGAGAAAGCTGTATAATGACAATGATGGTAACTTATAATGATGATAATAATAGTAATAATAATACCACCACCACAAACAGCAATAGTATTGAATTTCTAGATAGAGCTTTAACGCCAGGCAGAGGGAAGAAGGAAGGAAGGAAAGAGAAAGAAAAGGAAAAGATGGCGAGATCTCACAGCTAGTAAGTCTCCGAGTAAATAAGGCTGGTAAGGCTTCCTGGCGCATTCTCCCAGGCTGCTGCTGGAAGCGAGTGTGGTAGGCGGTATGAGACTGGACTTGGGATTGTCTCCACAAAGTCAGGATCCCCCTCCATGAAGGGACGGCCTAATTTACCTCGGGCTTTTGTTCTCTTGACCGGTTTTTTACAGAATCGTGTTCTTTCTTCCTTCCTTTGGTCCTCCTTGCAGTGACTCTCGTCTGACTTGTTTTTGTGTCCTTGCGTCTTCTTTCTTCTTAAGCTGGAAGTGGTTTCTCTCTCTTCTGTGGCGGTTGTTTCCAATAAATCTTCACTTGTTTTCTTTAAGTTCTCCGGTTATTTTAAGGTTCCTCTTCCAACAACCCTCTGTCTGCATTTCTGCTTTCCATCTGGGCCACTCGGTCTTCCCCATTTCTGGAATGAAGACAGAGGAAGGCATTAGACAGAAATACACAGAACCTGGCCTGCTCCTGGGAGCGGAAAGGCAAGGGATTAAATCGCATATGCTGATCTTTCCAGAACTTTGATTATATCTGAGGTCAACTGGTTACAAAGCTGGAGACATTTTGACTGGCCACTAGGACAATCGAATTTCCTAGTTTCTATAGAGGCGGTCTAGTTATACATTGAGTGGGACCTCTGGTGTGAGTGTTTCCCTGTGTGCGCCCATCAGTCAGGATCACAGTAGAGAGCAGAAGACACACTCAAATTGGACAACTTAATAAGTTTAATAAAAGGATGTTTTGCAAGTGTACGAAGCCTGTAGAGAAACCACCGGGGGCAGTACAGTGTCCTGGGGATAGCAACAGCAGAGCCCTGCTCCCACCTGTAGTCCTGAAGGGAGGAGGATGGGGAGAAATTGGAAAGGACCATATCACAGGAACTGCCATCTTGGCCAATGGATGCAGCAAGCCTTGGTACTCATAGGAAGGGAGATGACTGAAATAAGCTCTCACCCATTCTCCTTCTTCTCAACTCTCTTGCTGGATCTCCCCATTCGCTGGCCCTGATCAGAATCCAGATGTCAAGAGAGTCCATTGAGACTGTCAATATTGGTCAAACTTCTGGGTCACAGACCAGGCTGAGAAAGGGTCGAGAATGGACCTGGAGTGGCAAGTGCGAGTTATTTAGCAGAGTGAACACACATGTGCATGTGTCTCTGTGCTCACATATACACGCACATATGCACACAAGTGTGTGCTAGGCTGCCATTCAGTAACTACTCTTTGCCCTGTTTGGCCATTGTAGGTTACTGAGTGTCTTGTTTTCCTCTGATTCTAATTATTAAATGCTTGAAGAGTAGTAAGAATACTGGGAAGTAAAAATGTCCTCTGGGATCATATGTGTGGAAACTATCTTCAGATAACAAAATGGCAAAATGTTTCAATCTAAAAATGAGATATGTCCAAAGGAAAAACCTGTTCTTGTTTCTACAGGACTCACTCCAGGAGAAGGAAAAGTCAAATGAAGGTGAATGCTTCTATTTGAAAAGGTACATACCAACCATTTCACCTGAGCAGGTGGGAATAGAACCTTATTCTAATGACGGGACATTAGGGAAGAAGGGGACTTATCTGGGAGCTTCAGGTGAGAGTGAAATCAAGAACTGAATTGAGTCAAGAGCACCATAGAGGCCCACAGTGGAATCCTGAAAGTGACACCAAGTTGGTAAATCACACAGAATAGGTAGTTAATAGCTAGCTGGCACATTACACAATCTCTTTAACACGGCACATTACCTGTAGCCCCAGCATTTCACTATTACTTTGGGGCGCATTGTTGGAACGCTTCTCTCTATCATTGAGTCATGAAAGTCTTGTTGACCACCATGTCCTTAGCCTCAGCAGTGGTCTGTTGGACATATAAACACTGATAGCTCTCCATTTCAAGGACTTTCCATGGGAATGGGGTTTGTCTATGAGTTCTACTGAGTTGGGCTAGCAGAGATTTCACTTCAACCAACTGCTCCACATGGTCCAGGTCATGAATTTACTTCCACACCCAAGAAAAGGCCATCTCCTCATTCAGTTCTAAGTTACTCCTCTGCCTTTGCTCCACCGGCACCCTCTTTTGAGTTCAGGCTTCAGATTGACGGCTCCATGTATGTCGCCGTTTCTTAGAGGCACAGTTTCCTTTTTGTCATCTTCTTCAGAGAATTTACTTCTTTAAGTCCTTTTTCTAACGAGTTGCAGATACCCGAGGAAGGAAAAAGAGAAATGCTATAAATATACATTTGGTATTATAATCATCATTTTATAAAGGAGTAAGCAGATTATCACAAAAATGGTATGACTTATCCAAGGTCTCATGCTGAGTTAGCAGCAGTTCTGAACTTGGACCTTAACGACAAAGCCTGCACCCCGCCAGTCTACCAATGACAAAGGAGTCCCACTTTGCCCCAAGTCCTTCTGCAACTATCTCAGTTTGGAAGAACTGAATGTGAAGAACGGGCACAACTGTCTTTCCTTGGCAAACCCCGTTTCCATTAGCACTTAATTTAGATTTAATAAAATGCTTAATGAATCTTAATTAAACCCAAATTGAAATTAAAAAATGGTTTAACAAGGTTTAATAGTGATGTGAGAGATCACACAATGCCACTTCAATAAATATTTTCCTAATAACCAATAACCATTTCATTAATGAGGAAAAATGTTGCCATTAAGTCTAAATTAAATTAAATTATCCATAATTTACTGGCATAGTTAACAGTTAATATGTTAATGAAAAATATGTAAAGTTTTTTTTCCCCTTTGCTTGCAACAAATGACACCAGCTGAGAGAATTTCAAAAGACACAGAGTTGAATGGAATGGGAAGATTGTCAGAAGCTAATGGAACCGCCTCTGAGATTTTGTCTGATCTAATAACAGAGACAATGAGGCCGGGGGAAGAGAACACATGGGGTTTTCCACCAATTCCATTTGAATTCCCACCACTATCACAACCATAAAATGAGGTACTTACAGGGGTAGGCGAAAAGATGGTGAACCTAGGGGGTCCCTGGCTCAAGAAACATGGGGGGAGAAAATTCAGACTCCTATATAAAGCGGCTGCTAACAGATGTAATAAAGAAAAAATGAGGATGCTTAACATGAGAGAGAAAAAGAGGGACAAACGTGCTTGCCTGGTGTGTGTGTGTGTTGACGTTTTGTATTTTTTATTTCTTCATGACTGAACTTGAAGCATACATTATGGAGGAGATTGGTTGGAGCCTGTTCCAGGACAAGATATATATAGACCTGGAATAGGGGGTCAAGTTCTACAGCAGGAGACAGGTTTCTGGCAAAGATGATCAGGTTTCAGGGAAAGGACAGTGGGTTTCAGAATAGCGCCCTGGTGTGTGTACCCCACGATGCTGGTGTGAAGGACGTAGAGAAGAGGTTGTGAGCTAAATTGTGCGATTTTTGCAACAATCTGAGGAGTGTCTGAGATACATGTTCCCAGCCCCTATTTCCTAAATCCAAGAAGCAGCCCCTACTTCCTAAGGCTCCTGACCTCCAAACATTCCAGCGTAGGAAACAGAAAGTGTCCCGTACCACTCTCCACCAGCCACCGGATATTCCAGGAGTGGCACTGACGAATGCCGTGGCCGTGAGTCGCATGGGGTAGCGACCCTTGCAGTATGGCTGCTCCTGATATGCGCTGCGAGCACCAAGTTCACACTGAACTTCAAAGACTTAGAGAGAGAATGAAACTATTTCAGCAACAATTGTTTTCTATCATTATAGTAATACTTATTTTATATTGGTTATATCAGAATCATGATGGTTTAGATATATTGGTTAATTAAAACATATTTTTAAAAGTAATTTCTGCTTCTTTTATTTTATTCCATGTGGCTACTAGAAAATTTTAAATTATGTAGTGGCTCACATTCTGCTTCTTCTAAGCAGACTTGATCTAGATGGATCTACCTTAAATGAAGCAATGGACAGATTTCATTCCCTTTTGTATTATCATTAATACACATCCTTTCATGCATTCATTCATTTATTCAGCAACTATGTTGACTCTGTGCTAGGTATTGGAAATACAGTGGTAAAACTAGTAGGCCCAGTGCCAGGTCACTTAAGCACACCCATGCACACATTCGCACACCTTCACAACAACACATGCTCATGTATATCAGATGTGCACACACAAACACAGATGGACCCACAGCATAAAAACGTGCACACATATAAAAAATGCCAGTGCAGGCAAACATGAATTGAAAGCCACCATCAGGCTCTGAGAAGCAGACACTCTTTAACTCAGTAGATTTCAACTCTTCAGACAGTTTCACTACTCTAGCAGTCAGCCAGGGGCAATCGCAACTCTGTATTTTGGGGAGGAGAATCAGGAAATAGAAGTGTGACCTCTCTCTATGACTTTGTCAAAGCTAATAGATCCGGGTTCCAAGTGAGAAGACCAAATGTGGCAAGTTCAAATCTATGTAATCATGGCTAAGCACACCAGGAAAGGCCAGCAGAGGTGGGCTGGTAGTAGGTTTGTTTCCAAGGAAGCTTTTCTCAGGCCTTAACTTCCTGGGGAAAGAGAAAGGCTTATTCTGAGGCCTGAGGACAGAGATAAATCAGCTCAGCCCAAAGGCACTGGTTGGGTTGGTGTTGGAACAATTTGGTGTGATCTCATTCAAATAACTTCCCGGCTCACCCCTCAGGTTGTTGGTCTAGAGGGTAAGGAAGAGGAAGGAAGTTATCAGACAGAACGAGACAGAACTCAGAAGCCATCAAGTGATTTTAAATAAAAAATTTAATATAAATTAACTACAGGAAAAAATACTAGAAAAAACACAAATATGTAGAGACTAAACAACATGCTATTAAACAACCAAGAATCAGAGAAGAAATTAAAAAAACTATCTTGAGACAAATGAAAATGAAAACACACCTTTTAAGAATGTGTTGAATGCAGTAAAAGCAGTTTTAAGAGGGAAGTTCATAGCTATGCAGGCCTACCTCAAGAAACAAAAAAAAAAAATCCCAAATAGACAATCTAACTTTACACCTAAAGGAACTAGAGAAGAACAAGCAAAACACAAAGTACATAAAAGGAAGGAAATAATTAAGATCAGAGCAGAAATAAGTAAAATAGCAATTAAAGAAAACAATAGAGAAGATCAAAACACTAAGAGCTGGTTCTTTGAAAAAAATGAACAGAATTGACAAACCCTTAGCCAGGCTCATCAAAAAAACAAAGAGAGAGAACCTAAATAAATAAAATCATAAATGAAAGAGGAGAAGTTACAACTGACACCACAGAAACACAAAGAATCATTAAAGAACACATAAACAAATTTATACCAACAAATTCAACAATCTAGAAGAAACGGATAAAGAACTACATGTTGAATAACTGGGAAACAAAGAGAATGCCTGGTGGCATATGAAAATAGCAATTACAGAAAGTAGCTACCATCTCTAGGGGGGCAGGAGCAAAGCAAAGAGATTTGAGGTATGAAAACATAAAGTCACAGGAGGGTAACCCTGGAGCTAAAACCCAGACAACTGAGGCGAGTCCCCAGCCAGCCAGTGCTGACTGGAGGAAAGAGATTTTCTTAGCTGACTTGGGCTGCCATAACAAAATACTGTAGCATAGGTGGCTTAAACAACAGAAATTTGTTTTATCACAGTTCTGGAAGTTGGGAAATTCTGCGATCGAGTTTCCAGTAAGGTTTAGTTCTTAATGAGGGTTCTCTTTCTGGCTTGCAGACAGCTAGCTGCCTTCTCGCTGCTCCTCCTATGCCTGGGAGAGAGAGCTCCTGTGTCTTTACCTCTTCTCAGGAGGACACCAGCCCTATTGGATTAGGGCTCCTCCTTTGTGACTTCATTTGACCTTTACCACCTCCTTACGGGCTCTATCTGTAAAAACAGATATATCAGGAGTTAGGACTTTAACATATGAATTTGGGGGGGGGGGAGGGGCACATATTCAGTTCAAAACCAGGCTTAGGACACTAATTCTATAAACGTCATTAAAAAATGCTGCCAACTGGATTCAGCTGTTGAGATAGGGAAGAGTGTCTGCTATCAGGATGAAGCACTGTTTAGGACAGAGCTGAGAGACACAGGAAGCAGAAAGAAACCGCGAAGAGCCCATCCCTCTCCGTCTTGCCGGCTCTCTCCTGCACCCCCTACTGGCAGAGCCTAGCACAGGGAGCGGTGGTAAGCAAACGTGTGGTTTACAGAACTCCAGCTCCTGCAACAACCCAAAACGCAGAGTATAAGTGTGGGTTTGTAAGCTGCTTGCGGCAGTAGCTTAATAACCAGCAAAGGAGCACAGAGGACGATGAAGAAATTAGCTGAACACCATCTCCAAAAGCTGACTGTGCACACTTTGATTTGCAGGCAACAACAACAACAACAACAACAACAACAAAAAACACCGGAAACTAAATCTTTGGTCAGATATGTCTAGGAAATCTTCACGTTACCCCACTGTTGGGAATTCAGAAAGGTGCTTTAGAAGACCGAGGCCTTTGATACGTCCCGCAGGAAAGAGACCTACTGTGTTTCTTTCAACCCAGAGTTCCCCAAGTACCTATGACCAGATTTTTATTTGCCTGTTGCTTTTCAGAACACCTATTAATTTTCAAAGCAATTTTCCAAACATTTTCTGCACAACTTTTAGAACCATTGTGCTGGTGATGCTGTAGACACTAAGACCCCAAGACACATGATTAACTGTGGGCCAGAATAGTGTGGCTCATATTTGAACTGGTTGCACTTTTTCTCAAATGCTTCGGTCTAACGGCTGCTAAAGCTAGGTGTATGGGCAGGCATTGACAGGGGACCCAAGAGTTGGACAATTTTAGTTTAAGGTAAATAGTTATAAGCCTAGTAAGTAATGCATATGTTAAAGCTTTTGTTTCAGAAACTACAGATAAGGCCCATCCTGGCTCCTGGGGCACCGCTAAAGATTACTGCCTGGGGACAAGTGGAGGCATCCGGACCATTGTGTTCCAGGGAGAGGCGGACCACCACCCACCCCTGGGGACAGCTAACTGCCCAGGGCAAGAATACTGCAGTTTTTAAATCTAATTTTCCCTGAATTTCAAAACCCCTCACCACACCTTCTTTATTCCTGGTTATAAAAAACGTTGGCCTGGAAAGAAAACGTAAGACAGTTTTTTGGGGTGTGAAACCGCCATCTTCTCAGGTGGCCGGCCATCTGAATAAAGCGCCCATAAAGATTCAATCCCTGTCTCTGCTTATTGGGCTTGGCAAGTGACAGGCAGCTCAAGCTCTGGCGTCTTTTCCGGTTTCAGCATGATCTTCCTCATTTCAGTGGGGTTTCCTGTCACACAGAAGCTACTTTCTTCTTTCCTCTTCACTGTTGTGTTCCCAGTATCCATCACAATGCATAGGATGTGGTAAACATCCCATAATATGGGCCGTAGGTTACCAGGCAGGAGAGGAGCAACTAATCAGCCAAAACAACTGGCAATGAAACCTCATGTTTTAATAAACATGGAGTGTGGCAAGGAAGGAGTGCAGGGCTGCTCTGTAGAAAAGCCACAAAAGCCACCATGTCATTTAAAATTCTCTGGTAGCTCCATTTAAAAAGTAAAAAGAAAGCGGTGGAATGAACTTTAATACTATATTATATGTAGCCCAGTATATCCAACCTATTATCATTTCACTGATAATATAAAAATATTAATAATCAAGTAATAATTAGATATCGAAATTAAATGAGTAATTTAAAAATGTATTAGTAATCGATATGAAGATATTAATACAATACTTTGCATTCTTTTTTATATTAAAGTTTTAAAAGCCTGTGTGTATTTTACTTTTAGAGAACCTCTGAGTCTGGACTGGCCCCACTTCAAGTGTTCAAAAGCTGCATGTGGTCACCTTGTTGGACAGCATTGGTCTAGCAGCTTCTACAGAACAGCACAAAACTCAGGGACATGGGGAAAACACTCAGATTTATAAATAAATACTGAGCCAGAATTCACTGCTAGGGGCGGTTATTGAATATTGTGAGGAAATCTGATTTAACTAGCATTATTCACACGTAAATTCACAGTGCACGTGAAACATGTTCAGTGACCAAAAAAAAATTTTTTTTTTAAGTTAATGGGAGTCATTTTACTGCAGTGGAATCTACTAGAAAGGCTAGGGATCTTTTCAGACTCAAAAAATAATAAAATGAAAGTTTCAGAGAAAATAAAGACTGGAAGTAGCATCATCATTAGAATTTCCTCTCTCCTCTCTCAAAGCCGGTAACAGCCATCGGCACTGGATGTCTAGGGCAGGACTTTTGGTGTCTCAGCATTTACACGTAGTTCTCAGGGTGGGCACCAAACCTGCCTTACCTATTGGTGAATCCCAGTGTTTAGGAAAGTGCCAATACCTTAGCAGATGCCCCCCAAATATTTGTGGAAGGAGTAAAATGAAAGAAAGGAGAGTTGACAGGTACAGCGCACACAGTTTTCCTGAGAGCTCAACATAAAGAGGTAAAACCAGACAGGAAAATCCATGTGAGGGGCGAGGTTACCAACACCTCTCTCCGTATCTTTGTTCCTTAACTGGGTATTATTTTGGCAGAACGTGAATTTGGCATTTTTAAACATTATTTTGACTCTACATTTAAACCTAAAGAACTTACCTTCTGGAGTAGGGGAAAAGCATTTGTTCTGGTTCACGTATGAAAACCTAACATGTCTGCAAAGGGTTTTTCATTTTATCAGGGCGAAGTTCCTACGGGCACCCATCTCTAAGACAGTTGTGACTATGATAGCGGTTCTGTTTATCCTGCCTCCCAGGAGGTAGAAACAGTTTGACATTTGCAGTACAAAGAACCCGCTTCTTAATGCTGAGTGACCCTGGATGGTTCTCTGTTCTTCAGCACAAACGGTTTTGTGTGGGCCATCAGCTCTGGGTTAGAGAGGTGGACAGTGACGGCAGTGTGGGGGTCGGCTGTGGAGCGAGGGAAGGGCTGGGCAGAGGAGACAAGGGGGAAAGAAGTGGGACAACTGTAATAGAATAACAATAAGAATAATAATAAAAGAGATGGGTACGAGCCTCTTAAAGCTCTCTTGCCCCAGATAAACAACACTGTGTCTCTGAGCCCTTCTGAAAGGCAAAACAAATGACTCTAAAAAGGCATTTCTGTAAACTACCAATTTGTGGAAATACTAGATATTTTCTCTGTCTACATAACATGTCTTTTATTGGGAGAAAAAAGACTGAAGGTGCTCCCGTCTGCGCTTTGTTATCTATTAATAGTTTTTCTGTTGGAGAGCAGTGAAGAGAGAGAGTTTTAATATTAAACAAATACTAATAAGTATTTCAGCTGCCTGGGTATTGTGAGCTGAAGACATCTGTATTTTTAATTAGCCCTTTCATAAATGTGATTATGAAATGTCACATGATCACCCTCGAAGCCAACACCTGGGACTTTGAAGGGACGGCCACACAGTGTCCCAGTGCCGGCACTGTGCGCAGGGAAGTCCTGGCAATTGCATTAACAGCGTTATCAAGAGGACTCCAGATCCAAATGATTTTCCTGTCTGCAAATTAAATAATAATATGAAAACAAAATCCCCCAGGTCCAACAGGAAAGCACAAATATAACAGTGAGAATTTCCTGTCACGGGGACCTTTCGAATACCAGTTATCCAACAGCCTGTCGAAGGGATCCTCCTGGTTTTTCCAGAATGAAGAGTGCAAGGATCCACTGGAATCCAAATCTGATCCTTAGGAGAGGGCGGAGGGGCATCAACCTTGATTCTGTTGAAGACCCTTTGGGAGTCTCTGGCTTCTAAATTCTCCCAGAGAAAGCATTATACCCAGCGGTTAATGTAATTAAATAGTCCTTGGTTTTTACCCTAGGGCTGTGTCATGAGAAATTACACATTTTAGTTTCGAGTACATGAAGGGCAGTGGCTATAAAACTCCAAGTCCTCCCATGCGCTGGGGTCTGCATTGTCTCTCAGTCCCCTTCTCTTTGGTTGTGGCTGGTCAAAGCTCACTGTCATACTCACAGGCCAGTGACTGCATGTACAGTTAGCTTTTTGCAAGTCATGCCAAAAAAAGAGAGAGAAGCATGGCCTAGAAATAGCCTTTGCTGGTTTCAAATCCATCTGGTTCACTGTGACTTTGGCGACAAAGGTTAATGCTGATTGCCTCCAGTCTATTCTTTGTCTTAAAGGAGTATTTTTTGTTTTTTGCCAAATCTTGCCCATTATATTTTTTATTAATGGTGATTAATAGAGAAAAGTCTATACAAACTGACATTGGGTGAAGGTACCTTTTCTCGTCACCTTCCCATGTCAGGGTGTGTAACTTGTTATCAATGCCATTAAATCTCCCCTTAATAGTATCGGGAAATGTTGCTATAGGTGATCAAACCCAATCAAGGCCTATGAATAACTTATCTACTTCCCCATATGAATTATGGGATGTATTTGAAATTGAAGTTTTAAAAGCACAATGGGAGGTATGCTTCCAAGAACTGTTGTGTGAATTCTCAACAAACTTATTTAGGTAAAAAAAAAAAAAGTTTGAATACATGGTGGCTTAAGTGCACATTTACAAAACCTGCACAAAGATAAAGCCCAAAATTTACGCTGCAAACTCTAGTTATTATCTGCCAAATACAGTACATTTTGGAAAAATTGAAAGAGATCTTTAGTGACTTTCAAACGATCCCTTACTCAAAAACCTGGCAGTGTACTTAAGAAAATAAGTGCAAGAAAGTCTGAGAAGCTTAGAAATGTTCCCAAATTCAAGAGTATGCTGATGGAGACGTGGGAAGGGGGTTGGAAAGTCAGAGGGCTTCGAGGTCTTTGCCCAGTCTAAGACATCTTGGCTTCACTTCCCCACAAAAAGCGGTTCCTTCTCACCTGACTCAGGACAGCAGAATAGTACCTGAGGAGCAACACCTAGTGCTGGAGCTAGACCCCCCCAAAGGTGAGAGGTCCGCCAAGGCTCTGCTTTATCAACATCCATGCAATCAACACCCTTCTTTTGCATAAACACCAAAGGCAAGGTTGCCAGGTAGAATCTGGGCTGTAGGATACAGCTTGTATTGAGGGGCAAAATAAGACTTTGTTGATCTTTGGTTCAAATCTAAGTATCACTTAGCCAATCAGCCCCTGAGAGGAAACCCCCGTGTTATTATGTAGAAGAATTGAGGGAAGGAAAGACCTGGACACAAGAGAGATGAAAGATCAGGGCACCTGCCATGGCTTTGCTTACTCCACGGGAGCCAGCATGTGAAAAAGATAAATAAATAAAAGACTTCTGAGGATCCCGACTGATAACTATTAAGTCACCTTTCCCATCCATAAAGTGTGGTCCCATGTATCAAATTCTTGGCTCCTTAGTACTGTAGTCGAGCTTGTAAGGGGGGCGTGGCCAGAGGTGTAGCAACGAGAAAAGCAATGTTTCTTCTGTCTGATCCTTAGATGTAGTGAGGGCAGGGGAAGAGCCTGAAAATCCCCATGCCCCTCCCCAAATATTGCAAAAACATCTGTTAAAGGAAACAGTTCAGGTTGTTTCCTATGAAGTGGTAGACAGTTTATTTTTTTACTGTTGCCTGAAGATTCTTTATATGGTAAAGCTGTCATCTGACACAAGTATTTGCATATTTTATTTTTAGTAATGATTGTTTATTAATGGTTGCTTAATTGTTTAATATACTCATAAAATCAAATCTATTTGCTTTCCACCTTTTGTGGAAATCCTTGGAGAGATTGATCTTACATTGACCCTGTACACCCATATGGTTTTCTAGAACATTTTTAGAGAGTTTAAGGAGTCTGAGAATCTGAAAAGTCATTCAAGGTCACAAGTAAGGAGCGGAGTTTGAATTAGGACACAAGTCTGCATTAGTGCAAATCTTGAGCTCCTTGTGTTATACTGTCTCTCATTCACAATCAAGAGACTCATTCATTCACTCACTCACCTTTCCATTTGGAATAAAATTTCTCCTTCGAAGGCCCCTCCCTCCCTGTAAGGCAATGGGACTTTTATGTGACATGTTTAGGTTAGGTTAACCTGATTTAAAATAAGCTTAACTGTAAGAGCAAATGTGGCCCTGACTGGTGTTGTTCAGTGGATTGAGCACTGGCCTGTGAACCAAAGAGTCACCGGTTTGATTCCCAGTCAGGGCACATGTCTGGGTTGCAGGCCAGGTCCCCAGTTGGGGGTGTACAAGAGGCAACCACATGATGATGTTTCTCTCCCTCTCTTTCTGTCTCCTTTTCCTTCTCTCTAAAAATAAATAAATAAAACCTTTTTAAAAAGAGTAAATGTGTTTTATGAGGGGTGGTGTATATATTTCATAAAATAAAAACTTCATGCTTTCAGGTACTGTTTCTACTCTGTCTTTACTCAAAATTCAGTTTTTGATGAGAAAACCAGCATTTCTCTTTTTAGGTAACAGAAGACATGTAATGTGAAATACAGATACTCCTTAAAACTGAAGGCTACTGCCACAGCTTTCAGCCTGTTTTACATGTGATCACATTAGAAACAGCACACCAATTTCATTTCAAATGCGTGTTCTTTCAAGATGGCATCATAAAAAAAATTGCTCATTATGTTGACATATTTTTCTCATGATAACGAAGAGAAGTAAATGAATGGCGAAGCAAACATTCACTGGAGATGCTCAGCTGTTCGGTGGCCACCTCCAGAATAACACAGCAGTGGAGTTAACATTTGGTATTACCTATGGAGAGGGGGTCTTTTTTTCACTTTGCACTCATGGGGATACGCGTGGAAAAGGGCCTTTTCTTAGGAGGCAGTGAATGATAGAGATTAAGATTACTCATTCAAAGCCTATGGAAGATCATCCCCCAAAGTGATAAGAACATGGCCGGTGCCACAATTATGAATTTTTGATAAGAATCAATCCCAAACACGACAGGGAGAAAGAGAATGTGAGAGCTATTGTATTGAAGCAAAAGAGGAAGAAAGGAGACCAAATTAGAACAGAGCTAGAAAGAGTGTCCTTTTGGTTCAAATCTGCTATGGAATAAATAATACATCTTTTAACATGAATATTTTGTGTTACATTAATAATCTCCTTTCATGTTGAATTTTTCTCATGCCTTCTCTCTTTGACATGAATTGAGGGAGTTATATAAAGGATAACTTCAATGCTTGTATATGGAAGTCTCTGGGCATAAAACCACAGGAAGCTGGCGCCGATTTCAAAATCCTGCGCTGTCTAGAAACCTGAGTGAGCATGTAATGCAAGCATTTTAGATTTTAGCTCTGATGAGTACACAGCTCTCATTCATTATGGGTGTGCAGAGATTACATTTTGGCTTGATCAGAAAGAGGACTACTGTTGATTAGCAATGTCTGCTATAGGCCTAGACATCATGAGTGATACTTTGCATGCTATATGTCTGACACCTCTGATCCAGTCCAAATCTGTCATGGTGCAGATGTGGAAACCAGGGCTCAAAGATTGCTACGTAACTCGCCCCAGCTCTCGTAAGAGAAAAATCATGACAAGGACCCAGCCTCCTACTTACCAATAACAGGCTTACAAGCGGATCTCAGACCTTCCGGTTCTCAGCCTGCCATCTTTTCCATTCCTCCCCACTCATCTTTCCTTTTCAAAAATTGCTACTAAATTTGCTGTTATTTCTCCTAGTAAAAACACATGCTGGTTTTATAATGTAAATCAACTAAAAAAAAATCAACCAAACTTTGCCGTAAAGCAAAGAACATCTGTAGGTGCTCATCTTAAAATGAAAAAACTGAAAATTATGCCCCACTCTGAATAGCTCCCATTCTGAAAGCGGGGCGTGGGGGCAGATAAAGGACAAAAGTCATCTCTATAGTCTGCAATAGGCAGTATTGATTTGGCAGGGCCAAGAGCATGTCGATGTTACATATGGCCATGAACCGGATTGGTGCACAGCAGATAGTGTTGTTCAATAGTAATAAATAATAATTATGTACAGGGATTGTCTCACTGATGCTCCATTCTCCTGCCTTCACTAATAATCAGAATCTGATTCTTCCAGAGACCTCCCTTCGTGCTAATTCTAACAAGGCAGTAATTCATTCCGGGGCCATGGAAAGTACATACATCTCTCCTAAATGTGCCTTCCACCCAGACATGTAAGATGATCATAAGTTTAATTAAAGGTCATGACAGTGTCCTGGCCTTGGGTCCTCTTCGTTCCTCCTGACCTGAAACCCGATGCCTGGTGCATCCAGGGACAGGCCTCCACCGCTAGGGTTCTGGTGTTATATCTTACCAGGAGAAAAAGATTACTCATGGACTTCGTGTAGAGGCTTACGTCACCATCTGGGTTTCATATTTTCATTGAAGGACAACAGTTCCAAGTCCTCTCAAAATACTGAACGCAATTGTAAGAGCCACAGAAAAACCATTTAAATGAGGACGTTTCGATTAAAGCTCTTCCTGGTGGGCCAGCATGCCAGTGATGAACAACCCAGGACATTACCCCTGAAAGATGAAGACTGCTGAGTTTCATAAGGAAGAGCAAACACAACCTTCCTGCAACAGAGCACAGCTTCATCAGACACATGCCTGAAGTCTCAACTGTCATCATAAATGCGACCTCTCACGTGGAGAAAAAGAAGTTACTGTGTCAGAGGACCTAGCACTGCATCCTGTCTATGGGTTTGCAAGATTTATGAATTATAAGTCATTTCTTTTTCCTCACCTATAAATGAGGACACAAATAGCTAGCTCCTAAGAGTGGTATGATTAAAATAAGAATAAAAACATTTAAGGAAATGATAACTATGTCTCATACAGAAATGCTGGATTGTTTTTAATTATTTGGACTGTATGTAAACTGCATTGACATCCATATAATTGGTAATTGTTTAAAACAAGGTAACAGCATGATGTTGCAAAATGTACTATTGTCTCCCAAAATGCAAACTTGGAAACGGAACTTTCACATCGTCCCTCTTTCCTAGATCATACGAACACCTGAAGCAACACAAAGCTAAAATCCAGAAGATGTGGTTGTTAAATGGAAACGTATCCTTTGCCAGTCTGAAAATGCTTTCCCTGCGGGAGTATCCTCTTTCACAGGAAACTAGTACAGTTGTCTCATCTAACTTCAAAATCATCATTCACCACTGAAGAAAAAACCTTGTCCATGTGAGGCTAGCTAGCTACAGAGTACTTCGAAGCTCAACCCTGGGGTGTGAGGGGGGGAGCTAGGAGGAGAGGGACGCAGGCGGGAAACAGAGAATCAGCAGATCAATAGAACCACTTCAGGGTAATGGCCGCAGCTGCAGAGGAGGAGCAGGGAGCTGCAGGCTCGCTCCATCCCTGCCAGGAAGGGCCCATTGGCAGGACAAAGGGCTTCATCAGTTCTGTCAGGCCCAGGACATTGATCGGCAGCTGCAACTGCTGGACACCACCCCTTGGGCCAGACCACCTGCCGGCTATCCTCTGGCTTTGCCCTGTACCACCCTCTTCCATAGAAGAATGTGGGCCGTGGTACAGGGAACACTGGGCAGTCAGGGCCAGACCATGGAGGGAGGAACTGATGCCCCAGCCTGCAAGGCCGGAGACATAGAACAAAGGGCAGGACTGATGAGTGTCCACAGACAGGAAAGAGCGCCCCACGTTAGCCACTGGCTGCAAACTGCTCCCCCATTCGGCCTTTGACAGAGCGACGTTTTCAAAGTGGAAAAGTTGACCGGTTCATTCTTCAGTCTTTGTTCCTTTCCCAAGTCCCTCTGTGGCGAGTGCGCCAGAAAGGAAACCCAGCTCCATCCAGCATGGAAAAGGGAGAAAGGGCAAAGCCAGAGGCCTGACAGCTCCACACGCCGGAGGAGATGCCAACTGGGCAGCCAAGTGACAGCGTCGTGGGATCAACTGAACTGAATCAACAGCTAACAGTTCTGGATCACATGCCGTGGACCAGGCATAGGGGTTCGATACCGTCGCCATCAGCACAATTTTATAAGAGAATAAACGAAGCCTCCAGGGTGATGTAATTTTTTTTTTCCTGAGGTCACATTAATTCCTAAGTGGCAGAGCTGGATTTCAGAACGAATCAAGTCTGTCCAACATCATAGCTTGTGCTCCAAACCATCATCTCATACCAGTTATAGCAGGTTTGGGCCCTTGGCAACGACCACGGGAACACTCAATGTGTTTTCAATGAATCCGCCTTCTTGTACTTGTCAGGGTTCTCCAGAGGAACAGAACCATACAAAAGTTACATAGATGGACAGCTAGATGGAGGGATAGATAGATATTCATTACAAGAGACGAGCTCACATACGTATAGAAGCTGGGAAGTCTGATGACCTCTTGTCTGCAAGCTGGAGGCCCAGAGGAATCAATGGTCTAACCTTCTGTCCATACCCAAAGGCCTGAGAACCAGAGGAGCCAGTGGTCAGGGTCTTGGTCTGAGTCCTAGGCAGAAGAGGATGGACTTCCTTGGAGGAGCAGGGAGTAAATTCACCCTTCCTCTGACTTTTTATTCTGTTTAGTCTCCTCAAGGGATTGGATGGTGTCTGCCTACAGAGATAAGAGCAATCCTTTTTACTCAGTTTACCAATTCAAATGCTAATCCCTTACAAAACACCCTCAGGGACACAACCGCAGGGAGTATTTTTCCATCTACCTGGGCGTGCCTTCGTTCAGTCAAATTGACACACACAGTTAAACCATCACACTTCCCAAGAGCGCTACAGGAGTGAACCTCAGGGCTATAGCCTTTGAAGATGGTAATACAGATTTCTAGGAAAAATGCCGCTGCTTTGGAGGTAAATAACCACACTAGCGGCATCCATGCCCTGGAGTAGTCAACATAAGAATGTTAATATTGTGAGGTATTACTGAAGCCTTCCTTATGTGCTGAATACTTTATACCAAGTTTCACACTTCATCTTCACAACAATATTTCTGGGGAATGTACTATTATACAGATAAAGAAACAGTTTTGTCCTGTTTAGTTATAGAAAATCTTTCAGCTGAGGAGTGTGGTGGCCAAGATTCAAATGCTAAGGCAGCCTGACTTCAGATCCCATGCCCCTAGCCAGTGTGTCTTACTGCCTATATTTGGCCAATGCATTTCTCCTCTGGGTCACGGATGTGCCTTGGTAGGTACCTGTTGTAAGAAAGAAACAACTGGATTATAGCGAAAGCAAGCATCCAGGAAGTCTCTACCCCATGTGGAATTCTGTAGTATCACCTGGGTCCATTGAAATAGGGGACTCGCCTCTCGACATTTTTCCTTTAGAAATCTTGTATTGAACAGACATGTTCTGAGAACTCACTGCATGGTGGGAACTACAGTATAAGGGCTAAGGCAAGATGAACAAGGAAGGCATAGGGTCTGCCTTCAGAGGCTTCACAGTCTAGTGGAAGGTGCAGGCATATGAAGAAATACTTGTACTACAGGTACAATAGTGGGGTGTACACAGTGTGCAGTGAGAATACACAGACATATCAACTGACTGTTCATGGGAGTAAAGGGAACCTTCACGGAGGAAGTTTTGATGCACAACTTTTGATACCTGAGCTGGAAGATCAGGAGAAAGGCATTTTTGGAGGAATACAGTATCTATAGGGTTTTGAAATGCAAAGAGTCTTCTAGCTTCTGCTCAGGAAGTTGAGAAATAAAAAAGAGGGTTGCTCCTACTTTACAAACTAGAAAAAGCTGGATACTCTGCAAAATCATAATTTTTCTTGACTCCATCAAAGATCTGGGGTGACAGAGAAATCAATGAATTTGAAATGTCAGTAAAGACAGGTACTTCCAAGGAAAGACAGAATGCACCTGGCAGTTTGCCAAGCACACAGCTTGGGAGGGACATAGAGCTGCCGTACGAGGAGGTAAGAGCTAAACTTCCGATAAAGTGTTCAAGGCTGGGTGACAAGTAACACGAGGGTGTAGAAACCCAGGAGACACACGCGGGGTATATGAAGGCAGTTTACATTCACTCATAGGGTATTTGCCATAGGCCTCCCTGGATACTAAAGAGAAAGAGTAGGGGCAAGCAGGAATCTGGAGAAATGATGCTGTGTTATTACAGGCCTGGGAAGGAAGGAGTTGCTGTTGTTGGAAAGAAAAGGAGAGGAGGGGAGGGGAAGGAGGAGGGGAGGGGAGGGGAGAATAAGAGAAAAGAAAAGAAAAAGAAGGGAAAGAAAAGAAAGCCCCACCCAGATCTTCCAGTTTGTATTACTTTTCTAAGGCCACCATAACCAAGTACCAACAGAAATTTTATTTCCCACAGTTCTGGAGGCTAGAAGTCCAAGACCAAGGTGTTGGCAGGGGTGCTTTTTTTCCCCCTAAGAGTGGTGAGGAAACAGTCTATTCAGGCCTCTCTCCTTAGCTTGCAGATGGTCATCTTTTCCCTCTGTTTTTCTTCACATCATCTTCCCTCTGTGTGTGTCTGTGTCCAAATTGTCTCTTCTTGAAAGGACAAGA
This sequence comes from Micronycteris hirsuta, assembly GCA_004026765.1. NCBI lineage: Eukaryota > Metazoa > Chordata > Mammalia > Chiroptera > Phyllostomidae > Micronycteris > Micronycteris hirsuta. The sequence goes on from PVJI01011256.1 coordinate 42,467, forward strand.
GAGCTTCATTAAGTCCAATCATAATGACCTTATTTTAACTTAATTACCTCTGTAAAAACCCTATCTCAGAATAGGATCCCATTCTGAGGTACTGGGGGTTAGGACTTCAACATCTGGATTTTGGGGAGGATATAATTCTGCTCCAAACACACTCCATTGAGTCAAAAGACTTAAGCCATTGGGGGAGGGGCAAAAGGCCTGGCTCAGATGGTGACAAGCAAGCCACAAGCTAGGAATAAATAGTTGTAAAAACATATATCTAATAAGAAAAAATTACTTGTTTCTAGAATATATAAAGATTTTTCAAAACTCAGTGATAGGGTAACAACCAAATTTTCAAAACAGGCAAAAGATTTGAACAGATATTTACAAAAGATGATATTCATATAGAAAATAGGACCTATAGTGATGCTCAATATTAAGAGTTATTAGGAAAATGCAAATTGAAAACACAATGAGATACTACTACAAGCCTATTAAAATGGAGAAAAAAATACAACACCAAATTCTAGTAACACTGTTACTACAACTTAAATTTTTGGTGTTAAGAATTCAAAATGATACACCCACTTTGGAAAATTGTTGGACATTTTCTTGTAACATTAAACACTATGCTTACCTTGCAATTCAGAAGTTTCTATCCTAACTGCATAAGTGAATGAAAGCATAAGTTTGCACAAAAATTATGCAAATTATTTATAGCGGGTCTATTTATGATCACCCCAAACTTCAAAAAATCCAAATGTCCTTCAATGGATGAATGCATAAGCAAACTAAAGTACATATATGAAATGGAATAGTACTCAGCAATAAAATGAACCAACTTCTGATACATGCAATGCTACAAATAAACCTGAAACGCATCTTATTGAATACTAGAAGCCAGATTCAAAATATACAAAAAGTCTGGAAATTCAAAACAAAGTGGGCAGAAAACAGATTCACAGTTTCCATGGGCATGAGGGGAAGGAAGGAATGACCACCAAGGGCGTGAGGAACCTTTTCAGCGCTAAGGAATTGTTCTGTGTCTTGATCGTGGTGATAGTGATGCGACTGTTTCCACCACATGAGATGAATTTTACTGCCATGTTCATATCCCAATGAAAAAGTGCTGTGAACGTCCTGGCTGGTGTAGCTCAGTGGATTGAGCACGGGCTGGGAACCAAAGGGTCCTGGTTCGATTCCCAGTCAGGGCACATGCCTGGGTTGCGGGCCAGGTCCCCAGTGAGGGCCATGTGAGAGGCAACCATACATTGCTGTTTCTCTCCCTTTCTCCCTACCTTCCCCTCTCTCTAATAAATAAATAAATAAATAAAATCTTTAAAAAAAAAAGTGCTGTGAAAACCAAACACAAAGGTAAATGTGTGTGGTTACACTATTGGAGAAGTGCTGGATGCTCGCAGTGGTGGAGAGCTGGGCAGTATGAGTCATGCAGGCAGCAACAGTGGGAAGTAGGCTGACCGAGCCGCCCATAAACGTGCCTGTTCTCCTCAGCGACGGCATTTCTCAGATATAAAACTCCAAAAGGAATAGGGGTAATTGATATGCATGTGGGGAGTGGTTTCCTAATAGATTTGATTATAAGGAAAATTAAATATATGAAGTTCTACAAATTTCCAACTTACGAAAGCAATTAAAATCTATAGTGGATGGGATGAAAAACAGGAGGAGACACATCTTTTTATGTGGATAGTTGTGTGTTATACAAAAACTTTATGACCATATTAGCTGTTCATAATTAGTGTTCTTATTTACTGATATTAAATTTGGTTCTTCCAGTCTTCTTTATAGCTTTCTTCTACGTCAAGTCTTTCTCGCAGATCTTTAGTTTAGCTCTTAGTGAGTTGATGATGCATGTTTTTATTATGAATGTGGTTATTATATTTGAAGATCTGATTGATCATGCCTTTTTATTGCTATAGTATTGATCATCCACTTCCCCATATCATCTGTAAGAGATTCTATTATATGCATATTGACACTCCATGTTCAATGTCAAATTTTCTCACATTCCCTTCATTTCTTTGTTGTTATTAATCTCTGTGTTCTTGATTTATTTCTTGGGTTTAGCTTCTGCTTAGCTAATTCAGTTTTCCACACTGTCAATTCCACTTGTTAATGCTTTCAGTGATTATTTTAATTGTGTCATACAATTTGAGCTCTACTCTATGTTCCCTCAATTTCTTCTTGCTTAATAGAAGTGAGATCTCAATTTCTATCTTAGGGAATGAGTCATAGCACACTTTTAATGCAGAATGCCATGGGGTGGATTTAAATTTTATTTCCAGCTATCTTCGGAGCTCCTCACAATTTGGAACCCAGAGGACCTATGTTCCAATGCTAGCTGTGAAGATTTGGAGAAGGTAAACTCCTTATATTTTAATTCTGGTACAGCAGATGCTGTTGAGGCCCAGCCCCCACATTCCCTCAGCCCACTGGAGTTCCCGGCTTCACACACAAAGTGCCAACGTTGCTCATCCTCTCTGTTTGAGCTTGCTCGGCCACACTCAGGCTCAGTGCAGAAGTGTGTGGTAGAGTGAGAATCAATGCCCCAGAACAACCATCAAACTCATGGAAAATGGGAGGCAGTCATCAGTCATGTGGTGGGAAAATTATGAGATATATTCTACCCAGTTTTTCGGAGATCTTCAATAATAGATCATTTATTGAGTTTTCTACCTTTCCTGTCTTGCTTTCTCCATGTCCACACGTGTGCCTTCTAGAATCATCTTCCAAATAAACTATCTGCATTCAAGATTGTGCCTCAGGACATTGGAGCAACCTAAATTAAAACTTGCACCTGCCTTCTGCCTTGTTCTTTGGGGCTTCTTTGATTGGCTGCAGAGAAAGAAGTTTTCTGCCTGGCTCTGTTCCTCTTTCCCATGGAACTCCAGATGCCACTCTTTGTTGTGTGTATTCAAGGGGTCCATTCCAAAATGCTTAACAATTCTCTATGAGACTGGATAGTGAAGCTCCAAGTCTCTATGACCAAGAATCAAGCTATGCCCACCTCATCCAGTGATGGTAAAGAGTAGGTGGTTTGCTGATAATCAGATAATACAACTGCTTTTCATTAAAGGCACTTTCTTTTCTCTTTTATTTATCAATTGAATGTGCTTCTAAAAATGTTTTTTTTTTTCATTCCATGTAGAGGATCCCTCTTCCTTTAGAAATGAGAAACAGAATACTTACCAATAGGACCATTCCAAAGACAACCCCTAGATTTTTTTTCTTTAATAAGGATCACCTTTAAAACTCTGTGTGAATATATGCATTGTGGACTGAATGACAGAGATAGGAGTGCAGGACCTGAGGTTAAAGTATCCCATTCTCTCCCTGCTCCCAGAATAAGGTGACTAAGAAATGTACAAGTTACTACCTTCAGGACACATCATCTAAGAGGCTTATGAAATAACCCATAGATTTCACTTAATCTAGAGAATCATGAAGTCTTCTGGGTAGAGTAGTCCTAGGCTTCAGTTCTGTCTTGAATTCCTGGAACTCATAGCAGGTCGCTGATGAGGGTTATGGATTCAACAGTTCCCTGCCTCACCTTTCTCAGTTCTGTATGTGGAGAGCTAGGGAGAGTGATGGGGCTCTAATCCCCGCTCGATCTCGTTTCTTGATCATTGAAAGATGTATATACACACAGACCATTCCAACCTAAATTTAAAAACATCCCATTCATGATAATGGATTCCAGAGATATAATCATAATATTGCCCAAAGGTTTCTATTGGTTACTAGTAATTGCCCTTGAGTTTACGTGGTTTTGCACATGTATGCACTGAAAGGCTGTTTTGTGTGTTTTTTCCCTCTGAAGACATCTCTTTCGCGTTAACACTTACCAGGTGCCCACTGTGGATCAGGTGTTGTGTTGTGCGCTTTAGGGAAGTTTTCTGATTTAATCTTCACGGCAACTCTGAGGGTTAAATGCTATTTTCCCCACTTTAACAGATGCTAAACAGAGGCTCCAAAAGTTGAAGTAACGGAGTTAGAATTCATGTGTAATTCCCCTTGCTCCAAAGTTCGTGCTTTGTACACTAAACCGTCTTTCTTTTTTGTAATAAGACTTCAGGTCCACTTTATTAAGGAAGCCATTGCACATTCTCATTTACTGGCAAGGCCCTGACTAAATCCCACGTTCCCAACTTCTCACTTAGTCAGCCTTATACTCGGCTTCTCTTTACGCAATACTCAGATGGAGATGAGAGATAGAAGCTTGATGAGCCATTAGAGCGAGAACCTTGAGGGTATATGCTCTGGGATTCCTGATATGAATCCCAGACCCTATGGTAACCTCTCCATTCACTGGCTCAGCTTTGGGATAGGGAGACATAAAATGAGATAAAGGAAATAAAATCATTTTTCTGGTGTTCTTTTCCACTTGTATTTCCTTCTTCCACATTGTAGGTTATTCTGTTGATTGATTTGTTTTAAAAAAAATGTGGCAAATGTTCTTGGAAAATTACATCCCCTGGGCCAGAACTAGAGAAGTTGAGTAGGTAATAGCCATCTGTGACTGATGCCAACAGCAATTCCCTCTTTTACTTTCCAAAGATGAATTCTCAAAGGCTTCAACCAAGGTCTGTTTATTCCTAAGGAGAGTCCCTAATGACATTGGTATGTACCCATCACATATTATCTGACCCCTTTCTCTAAGGAGCTGCGGTATCAGTGGTTCTTATCCTAGAGACTGTGACTTTAGAACTTGGGTAAACTCTAAAAATTATCACCATTTTTTAATGTGTTTTAGTGCTTGTATATAATTTTCAGATATAAGGTCCGAATGTGTCTTTGCTTTCTTAAGGAGGCCTATGGTAATGGCTGCCAAACATTCAGAAAATCTGTTTCTCTTTCTTTGTACACAGACAGGTAGATTATATTCCTAGCATTTCTTACAGTTAGGTGCAACCATGAGATTGAGTTCTGGTCGATGGAACCTGGGCAAATGATACACACCTCTTTCAACTTAGCCTGTAACACTTCTACACATTCTTCCAGTCTCTCTTTTCCTTCCTTTGGCGGGTAAATGTCCATATGCAGGGCGCCCTTGGAATTCACCACTTAAAGATCACAAAACCCATGGCAAGCTGGGTGCCGAGTAACTGGCTGCAGGTGCCCTCACCAACTGAACTGGATGTGGATAGGAAATGCACATGTATCATGTAGAACACTCAGTGTTTATCCGTGACAGTGGCCAGCACTACCGTAACTATACGGTCAAAGACCCGAAAGAGGTGAGAATGAACACTGGTCGGGTCTGTCTCCTGAAGCTGGAAGGCTGTGGGAATCCACTCTTAAAGCACGAAGGAGCACCGCCTTTCCCTCCTTCACTCCCATGTTGGAGAGCTAACCCTGTCTCTCCACGCCTCGTCACGGAGCCAGTTACCTCCCCAGAATGCCAATCATGAGGTCAAGAGCAGTGGGGGAGGAAGGAAATGAAAGGACACTCAAAGAATGAGGTGCTTAAAGTTGGAAAAAATAGAGGAGTAGAAAGAAGGGGAAAGGAAAAAATAATAAAAATAAAGACGTCATTAAGTCTATCTTTCTCGTTCAGTATGGTCTAGGACAGGAAGTTAAGGTTGCCACAGGAACAGTGTGACAACAACCCAAGAGGCCCCTTCGCTTGCCAAACACACCTCCCCCAGCCCACACCTGACACCTGGAATCCTAGGGCTCTGGTAAATGGATAGAGTAGTCTCGCCAGGTGTCAGGCATGTGGAAAGGAACAGCAGGAGATGATGCTAGAATGGGGAGCTGGGACCAGAGTTCAGAAGGCCTTGGGTGTGAGGGCGTGATTTCAAATTAGAGACTCATGGAGGATGGTGTTTTCCTGGCTCACCAGCTGATTGCTTCTGGGCTCACAGGGTCTCATTTCAGCGTTCACATTCTCCAGATCTCTTATGGCCAGAAACTTCTCCTTCACAGACGTCAGGAGCTAAGATGGAAGCCCACACCTATGGAGCAACTCTGGCTGGGTGACGGGCCCCAAACTTAAAGGAAACAGCAAGATGGTTTCTCCATTAGATTCCACATGTGAGTGAAATCCCATTGTATTTGTCTTTCTCTGACTGGTTTATTTCACTTAGCATAATGTTCTCCGGGTCCATCCATGCTGTTGCAAAGGGTAACATTTTCTTCTTTTTTATGACTGAGTAGTATTTCATTGTGTGAATGTCCCATAGTTGTTTTATCCGTTCATTTACTGGTGGACACTGGGGCTGAACAAGCAAAGCAGAGACAGACTCATAGATGGAGAGCAGGATGACAGCTATGGAGGGGAGTTAGGGGGTGGAGGGATCGAGCAAAAAGGAAAAAGGACTCATGGACATGGACAGCAGTGTGGTGATTGCAGGGGGCAGGGGGTCTAAGGGGGATAAATGGTAATGGAAAAAATATTATAAAAGTTTTTTTTAAATGGTTTCCAGAGTCCCTGGATAACCTTGTAGCCTGACACAATCCTCTTCACTCTAAATGTCCACTGTTCTGATGACCCATCCAGAACCACAATCCCAGGGCTCAACTTTCTGTTCTCTCAGACATGGCAGAACACACAGCCACTGAGCACTGAGGTGCAATGTGCTCTTACATTTCAATGAGGACCACAAGTTACAGAGGCAGACATTCCAGCAGAGAAATGCAGGCATTGTAGCAAGACCTGGGAGAAACTCACGTGTCTCCTAAACTGCAGGACACCTTGGGAACGGGCAGATGGGGGCCACCTGTTGAGGGCTTGAAATGAGGCTTTTGGTTGACCAGTTATATCCCTTCTAGCAAGTTGTCTTGCCTTTCTAAATCTCTGTTCTCTATTTGAACAAGGAAAGCAATGCAGGAAAATAATAATAATAATAATTAATAATAATAATAGCAGCAAGACTTAGTGAGAACTGCCTGTGTGCCTAGCCCTTCTCTAAGCACACTGTGTGCGTGGTTTGTCATTGAATCTTCCCAACAACATGGGAGGTATTAATATCATGCCTTTGACAGTCAGGTACTATTATTTCTCCTCTAACTGTGTCTTTTACCACAGATCTGTTGTGAGAATTAATTTAGATAATACAAGTTAAAAAGCAAAATGAATTGCCAAACATTTTAATAATAATAAGAAGTTACATTTTGAGATGCTTCCTATACCTGATTACATCTATTTATCTATCCATCCGTCCATCTAAAACATCTGCCTTGACCTCTCACTGCGTCAGGGTATCTACTATGTTTCCAAAGCATGTTTTAAAAAATAACATTATGACACTTATCAGCATTATTGTTAATCATTGCCCATATGCCTTGGCCATGGTTGTGAATTCCATCAGTTTATTGAACAACCATATTTTCTATATTTTTATACCTCTAGTAACTGGAACACCTCAAGTGTTCTATAAAGGTTTGAGAAGATCCCACTGTAGTTTATTATATATATATTAGGTATTTCCCATGTGTCAGGCGCTATGCTAAGACCTTTAAATACATTGTTCTGATCCAATCCTTTCTCTAACACTGTAAGTTCTCACACTTAAGCAAGCATCAGATTCATAAGGAGGGCCTGTTAAAACACAGATTACTGTGATTCACCCCCAGGATTTCTGACTCAGTCCACCTGGGCAGGGACCTGAGAATTTATATTTATCACAACTTACCAGATGATTCTGATGCTGCTGGTCCAGGAACTACACTGAGAATCACTGCTAAAGTTACCATTTGAATTGCAGGGATAAAAATAAATAAATCTCGTAGTGTTGAGTAACTAGCTATGTTGGTTTTCTAGGGTTGCAGTAATAAAGTACCATGAACTAAGCGGCTCAAGCAACAGAAGTCTATCCCCTCATAGTTCTGGAGACTAGAAGTCCAAGTTCAAAGTGTGGGCAAGGTTGAGGGCTGTGAGGGAAGCCTGTGTCCCAGGGCTCTCCCCTAGCTTCTGGTGGTGCTCTGGCACTCCTTGAGTTATAAAATCATTGCATTCTCACTCTGCGTGTGTCCGTGTTTAAATTTCCCCTTATGATCTCACATTCACTGGATTACGTCTATAAAAACCCCTATCTCTAAATAAAGTCACATCTTAGGTAGTGAAGGTTAGGACTTCAACATATGAATTTGCTGGGGGGTCGGGGGGGACACAATGCAATCATAATATTAGCCTAATTTCAAGGTAACACTGCCAATAAATGTTAGAGGTAGAATTGAAACCCAAGACTGTCTGATTCCAGGGCCCACATTTGTCATCATTTCACTCACTTGACTTCTTTGGTGAATGAATAAGTGAACAAATATACAAGTAGGTCAAGGAAGCTGCTAGAGAAAATTACCCCAAACTCTGCTATCTGCCAGGTGACAACAGGAAACCCTTCTCCAGGTGCCCTGCACAGCATAGGAGAGAGGCTGCTGAGCTCCTACGTTCTGATGGGCCTGGTGGATGGTAAGAGAGTGCAGATGTGGACATGCATGTGCCCAGCCTACAGCTGCCATTGAAAGCGCCCCTGTCAAGACATAAGACTTTTCTGTTTCACTTGTAAAGAACATGAATGTCCAGGGCCTCAAATTAGAAAGTTTCCACTTTGTCCACACCCTTCTTGAACCTTCCCTCATCTAATCAGAAGGGGTGTCTGGACTTTCCAGCTGAGCCCGATGCAGCGCTAAAGGTAGTATCCAGTATTCTGCCCCGTTCTCTGGGAGAGCTATGCAGGCCTCTCAGGGCTGGGAGTGGGAGGACAGCAGGAGGAAGAGGGAGGCAAGGTGGGGAAAGAGTCGGCTGGGTCAAACAGCATGGTGGCTTTGCTCCTTGACTCTTGAAGGCTGAGATTTGTGGATAACAGAAAAGGTTACAGCCCCTCTTTGGAAGCCACAAATAACCCCGTTTGGGCTATGACAGCTCAGCTGTCCTTGTCGTGCCGTTGCTCACTTCTGCTTGGGACTCCAGCAGGGCATTCAAGCAGCTGGCCCTGAAGTGCAGTCTCTGCAGAGCATGTCGTTGGAGCTCTGGGTCGCTGGGGAACCCTTCCCTCCTGTGACTCAACGCCCAGAGACAGAGCTTGAGCTAATGAAATTACATACTTTCTGGAGTGATTAATAAACATGGTCTATTTCTCCATATGGGATGAATATTCTCAAATGAAAGGAATGTGAGTACGTGGGGTGCACTCATGTAAAGCTCTGCCTCTGCCAAGCAATGGCTGGAGCTCCGTGGGGCTGGCGTAGAGATGCTAAGGAAGGAGTCCTTAAAACTATAGGTGACTACACACACACACACACACACACATACACTCCCCAAGAGTGTATATAAAACCTGGTGAAGTCTGAATAAGTTCTGAACTCAAGTTAATTGTATTATATCATGTTAATTTCCTGATCGGGACCCTATCCTGGAGTTTTGTGTGCTATTATTATTTGTGGAAGCTGGGTGTAGGGCACACAGGAGTGTTGCCCTATTTTTGCAGCCCCTTGTGAGTCTTAAACTACTTTAAAAAATGGTTTTCATGGTGAGAAAAGGCATAATGATACTACTACTATGACAAATGCAACAATAACAAAAACTGGATAGAATTTTAAATACTCTACTAAATATACATCATAATCATTCATGGACATCATGGTGTAAAACATTCAATAAAGCATTAAAATAATTTCCAAATCACATGTTGATTTTGAGAACCTGCTGATGAGATCTTTGGTTGGATGTGGGTCTCAAGCTAACGATGTCCCTGCCTGGGTCATGATTGGATGTAAGAAATGCTATAAAACGTGCTCACTGACTCCATGTATAGGTGAGCACCATTAAGTTATTGATGTCCAGCACTTCATTGCATCCAGAGGGCAGCTTCATGCTGACCTCGTGGTACCCCTAGGGCCACCCTTGGATGTCACCAATTTCCACATGGCCTAGACCTGAAAAGTCTGCCCTTTGACTCCTCCTTACAAGGCCACTGCCGATCTGGGTCAACCTGGAGCAGTGAACCGGGATCACACACCCCTATGAGGCATCACATTGGTTTACTCAGCAGGGAATGGGGTTGTCAGAATCCATATCCACACTGCTCTAAGGACTGATTTCATAGCCACTACTAGCACGACATCGTTAGATACTTTCAGAATCACTAAATAAAAACCGTCTCTTTACCAGAATGATGTTATTCACGGTGTAGAAGCCTCTTCCAGCTTCTGCTAAATGAATAATTATATTCAAAGTTTTCTAATCCTTATAATACTGTCTGAGATATTCTTTTATCCAATATATTTATAATTAAATCATCCTGTGTTTGAAAACCTGTTTAAATATGATCATTGCAACACCTTAGGATAGTTAACATGAGCTAATAAGTGTGTATTAGAAATAATATTACAAATTAATTGTATGGTTTCTCAAAGTTATTATTATACTACTTATTAACTGAAATGGAAGTATCTCATGATTTTATCAACTAGTTCATTTATACAAGTGCGTATCAGCTGAATATTAGCTCTGCTTGAACACTATACACGGTTCTTCAAGGGCTCTCAGTAACACTAAATGGTCATGAAGGAAATATACAGAGTCTTCTAAAAATGTTGCTATGGAGAGAATTTGAAGAAACAGATCTGTTAGCATAGATGTGTGTTAAATCCATGAATCAATAAGTCAATGAATAAATAAATGATGAAGATCAGTACCTTAAATATCTTCCGACCATGAGATATAAGGATCCTAGCTCATCTATTCGAGGTGCTAGGAATTTAGCTGTAACCATGACAGATAATACTCCTGTCTGTGTGGAATTTCCCTGTTAGTAAGCTAATGAGAGAGAAAATAAGTTCAGATACTCATTAAAGCTATGAAAGAAAGTAGAACAGAGTAAGAGAATGGAAGATTGTTTTCAGTAAAAATTGTCAGGGCTTTTATTTGTATTTTTGTTTTAAACAAACATATTAGAGCACATAAATCTAAAACATATGCGGTCTTCTTTCCAGCCCGCGGGATGGTCAAACCTTCCACTACTGTTTCTTATGAAACCATCCTATGGAATTTTCTTCCAGTATATCTGGAACTCTTCTTCCTCTCCTAAATGCCAGGGAGGTTTTGCTCCTTCAGTTTGAATGAGTCTTATGAAAAAGATAATCGAGTAGTCTAAGGTGTTAGGTCAGGCTCCCCAGAAGCCTTCCTGACATAAAGGTCATGTGTTAATGCTTCAGTAGGAGGTGGAATCCCAGGGCAAGGAGAGGGAAAGAAGAAGGAAATTAAAGCAGGGAAGGAAAGAAAATACAAGGTAACACTTTGCTACACTGTCCACCACATTATGAGAAAATTTAGCTGCTTGCTGGTTCATAGAGAGTGCCCCTGAATAGGCTCTGGAGACCACCTATACCTTGGAATAGCCCATCAAAGAAAGAAAGACACTGACTGGTGTTTGCCTGTCCCTTCCTCCTGTCTCCCACTTCTCTTTAGTCAAGTTTTCCCCATGCGGCTCTGACGCCTTCACACTTCTGAGTTGTGAGTCCCAGACCATCTGCGCAGGGAGAAAATAAACTCCTATGCTTGATGACAGAAAACTGCATCTCAGCTTATAAGTGGAGGGAGGAGCCATAGCCCCTGTGGCACTGGTTGCACTGGTCCTGGCCTCTTCGCTGCCTCAGGCACAGGGGAAGCCACATCAGAACCCAACTTCATCCTCAGGGCGGTCACACCAATGACAGTGCCAAGAATGACAGTGGCAGCTGGAGCTTCCCATCCAGCAAGAAGCTCAGAGCGCAGCAGGCGGGTATGGCCACGTGACTGTAAGAAGCACGTGCCTGAGGTCCCATACACCCACTGGTCACAATTTGTGACCATACAAACGGCTCTGGAGCTAGTTCCTAGAAAGGAGCCCCGAGAGTTTGTTGAACAAGGAAAGTCTAATGTAATTCATCTCTCCGAGTGTTTGTTTGGAAAATAATATTCTCATATGTAGAAAATTTGTTTATTACAAACAACCGTATCATTATTTTACATTCTCTCCATCTATCTCTAAAGCTTCCCCATATAAACCAACTTCTTCTGAAATATATTTAAAATTATAGAAGATAGGACTAACTGGAATGGCTACTTTTGAACAGGGGAGTTATTAACACTTGATACTGAGCATAAGTGAAGTAAACAGGGAGTAAAAACTCTATTTTAAAATCTTTATCAGCTGTAAAGCTCTATGGTGGTTAATTTTCTGTGTCAACTTGACTGGACTAAAGGGGGCCAGGAGAGTCAGTAAAACATTACATCTGTGCGTGTCTGTGAGGGTACCTGCTGCTCTGGGTACCAACCTTCTTGCCTAATAATTACTCCCAAGCCCTCATTTCTATTCAGGTCACTTGAGGCCTTGACCTTCAGAGTTGATTGTATCATAACAGCATGGATTGTCAGAATTAAATGGTACCCGAGAGATTCCCTAATCTTACCATCCTTTCCACTGAAAGAGTTTATAGCCTCAGTTATAGAGGTTTTTAACTTGGAGTCTATAAACTTCAGTGAAAAAAATTACACCTCTATTTTAGCCAGCTACTGTGTGATATTTAGCACTGCCTGCTAGTATGGCTATAAGCAACAATTACAGTTGTATTATCAATACCTTAAACTTGGCCACCAGTTGATATCACAGATGGTGCCATATCAATGGAGTGGTCACAGCTATCTCGGCATTTTATGTTTACTCCTTATGGCTTCGAATTTAGAGACCTGCCTGATCTCACGCAGCAGGAAGACACTTCTCACCTGTGCCACGTCTCTTTAAGAAGCCCCCACGTCCCCTTTCGGTTTATATCCCTTTAGGCAGTAATTAGTCACACAGCCACACCGCAATGTAAGGGAGTCTGGGAAGTAAAGTCAAATTCTAGTGATTGTCATCCCAAATGAAATTGGGATGTTTTCATTTTTGTTTTTATCTTAGAAAAAAGAGAAAAACGGATATTGAGCGGGACATAGAAGTTTCTGCCAAAGGCAGATTCCAGATTCCAGAATTAGGCCTGCTTGACAGTAAACCCATGCTATTTCTGTGTCGCTAGAGTTTCTGGTATGTTTTATAGCACTTATATTCTTGGAGAACTGCTACATAATTTTCAGGACATTAATCACTGCTGTCTTTTCACTATGTCTTTGCTTTGCTTCTCCTTCTAGCATTGCAGATCTTGAATATCTGGGCAAATACCTTTCTTAACCATTCCAAGTGCACCAAAGGCAATGGCCTGCTTAACTCATATTTTTATCTTTACAACGAAGCAAAGAGCCTAGTCCATGGTTTTGATAGGCGTTTGATAATTGATAAATGATTGCTGGTCTAAAAGGCATTTGTTCTACTTCATCCAGCACATATGTGGTAACCCCTCTGGGCCAACTTATAGAGAAGAAATTGTTTCCATCTTTGCTACTTACAAGTCCATCTGTTCTACCATCACCTGGGTTACACTTCTATTTTAATAAAATAATTCCGGACTTCCTAAGACGGCGGCATAGGTGAATGCACCATACAACCTCGCACAACCAAACAAGGGAAAAAAAAAGAAATATACACATCCAAACGCAGCCAGATCTGACAGAAAATCATATTGAGAGGAAGTCCGACAACCAAGGAATTAAAGAAGATACATTCATCAAGCTTGGTGAACCAGAAGGCGCAGAGCGAAGGGAGAGTGCTCGGTGACCCCGCGGCGAGCAGGTGAGCAGACGGCAGGTCCGCGGTTGGAGGGGCAGTTCCCGCACGGGGCTGAAGCATACCCAGATGGGGACCGACTGAAGCTCGGTCTGCGCCCGGCTCCCACCGACCCGGAGCGACCCCCGGAGTCAGCGCAAAGGGGCCCGAAGTGCTTGCAGGAGGCGGTGTGGGTGCGGAGAGCAGAGAAGGTGCCATTGTGCGCTCAGGCCCCGCCCCCAGAGGCTTCGGTCCCAGCACAACTACCGGGAACTTCCCTGCACAGGGGATCCCCAAGACTCCGCCCCCCTTACAGTAACAGGTTCACTGAGGGGGGAAAAAATGGCCCAAAGAAAGGGAAAGATCAAAACCCCAGAGCTAACTGAACAAGAGATAGCCAACCTATCAGATGCACAGTTCAAATCCCTGGTAATAAGGATGCTTTCAGAATTCGATGAAAAATTAATGAACTTGCTTGAACAGATGAGGAGAGATCTGCAGGGAACCAATAGAGATAAGGAAACTGGGACTCAAATCAAAGGAGTGGATTAGCAGAAAGAAAAAAACATCCAACCAGAAAAGAAGGAAGCAACAAGAATTCGAAGAATGGAGGAGGGGCTCAGAAACCTCCAGGACATCTATAAGCGTCCAAACATGCGAATAATTGGACTGCCAGAAGGAGAAGAAGAAATCCAAGGAATTGAAAAAATATTGGAACACATAATGATGGAGAATTTCCCG
>PVJI01011257.1:0-56825 GCA_004026765.1 Micronycteris hirsuta
CTCCTTCTTTCTCTCTGCTGCGTAGAATTCCATTGTGTAAATGTACCATAGTTTCTTGATCCACTCATTTGCTGATAGATACTTAGGTTGCTTCCAGCACTTGGCTATTGTAAATTGTGCTGCTATGAACATTGGGGTGCATAGGTTCTTTTGCATTGGTGTTTCAGGGCTCTTAGGATATAATCCCAACAGTGGAATTGCTGGGTGAAAAGGCTGTTCCATTTTTAGTTTTTTGAGGAAATTCCATACTGTTTTCCACAGTGGCTACACCAGTCTTCATTCCCACCAACAGTACACTAGGGTTCCCTTTTCTCCACATCCTCTCCAAAATTTATCTGTTGCTTTGTTTATGATGGCCATTCTGACTGGTGTGAGGTGGCATCTCATTGTCGTTTTAATTTGCATCTCTCTGATGGCTAGTGATGCTGAGCATCTTTTCATATGTCCTGGGCCCTCTGTATGTCCTCCTTGGAGAAGTGTCTGTTTAAGTCTTTTGTCCATTTTTCCATTGGGTTTTTTGTCTTCCTGAAGTGGAGTCGTATGAGTTCTTTATATATTTTGGAGATAAAACTCTTGTCTGAGGAATCATTGGCAAATATGTTTCCCCATACAGTTGGTTCTCTTTTTACTTTAATACTGTTTTCTTTAGCCCAGCAGAAGCTTTTTATTTTGATGAGGTCCCATTTGTTTATTCTTTCCTTTATGTCCCTTGCTCTGGAGAACATATCATTGAAGATGTTGCTGCGTGGAATGTCTGAGATTTTCCTACCAATGTTTTCCTCTAGGACTTTTATGGTGTCATGACTTATATTTAAGTCTTTTATCCACCTTGAATTTATTTTTGTGTTTGGTGTAAGTTGGTGCTCAAGTTTCATTTTTTTTTTGCATGTAGCCATCCAGATTTCCCAACATCATTTGTTGAAGAGGCTATTTTTGCTCCATTTTATGCTGCTGCTCCCTTTGTCGAAGATTAATTAGCAATAGAGACTTGGGATTATTTCTGGGCTCTCTGTTCTGTTCCATTGGTATATCTGTCTGTTTTTATACCAGTACCAGGCTGTTTTGATTACAGTGGCCTTGTGATACAGTATGATATCAGGTATTGTGATTCCTCCTGCTTTGCTCTTCTTTCTCAAAATTGCAGCTGGTATTCAGGGTTGTTTATAGTTCCATATAAATTTTTCAAGTGTTTGTTCTTTGTGAAATATGCCATTGGTACTTTGATAGGGATTGCATTGAATCTATACATTGCTTTGGGTAGTATGGACATTTTGATGATGTTGATTCTTCCGATCCATGAACACGGTATATGTTTCCATTTGTTTGTGTCCTCCATGATTTCTTTCTTCAGTGTTGTGTAGTTTTCTGAGTACAGGTCTTTTACCTCCTTGGTGAGGTTTATTCCTAGGTATTTTATTTTTTTGTTGCTACATCAAATGGGATTTTTCCTGATTTCTGCTTCTGTCGTTTCATTGTTGGTATACAAAAATGTCTTTGATTTCTGGATATTGACTTTGTATCCCGCTGTTTTGCCAAATTCATCTATTAGGTTGAGTAGCTTTCTTGTGGAGTTTATAGGATTTTCTATGTACACTATCACGACATCTACAAACAATGACAATTTTGTTTCCTCCTTTCCAATTTAGATGCCTTTTATTTCCTCTTCCTCTCTGATTGCTGTGGCTAAAACTTCAAGTACTATATTGAATACAAGTGGTGATAGTGGACAACCTTGTCTTGTTCTTGATCTTAGTGGGAAAAATTTTAGTTTTTGCCCATTGAGTATGATGTTGGCTGTAGGTCTCTCATAGATGGCCTTCATTATGTTGAGGAATGCTCTCTCTATTCCCATTTTGCTGAGTAGTTTTTATCATAAATGTATGCTTATCAAATGCTTTTTCGACATCTATTGATATGATCATTGATCTTTGTCTTTGCTTTTGTTTATGTGATGTATTACATTTATTGATTTGAAAATATTGTACCATCCTTGCATCCCTAGGATGAATTCCACTTGGTCATGGTATATGATGTTTTTAAGGTATTGCTGGATGCGGTTTGCCAATATTTTGTTGAGGATTTTAGCGTCTATGTACATCAGTGATATTGGCCTGAAGTTTTCTTTCTTTGTTGTGTTTTTATCTGGTTTTGGGTTTAGGATGATGCTGGCTTCATAAAAAGAATTTGGTAGTCTTCCATAATTTTGGATTTTTTGGAATAGTCTGTGAAGGATAGGGGTTAGCTCTTCCTTAAATGCTTTGTAGAATTCTCCTGTGAAACCATCTGGTCCAGGGCTTTTGTGTGTTGGGAGTTTTTTGATTACTGTTTCAATTTCATCTGCTGTTATTGGTCAGTTCAGGCTTTCTGTTTCTTCTTCATTGAGTTTTAGAAGATCATATTTTTCTAGAAATTTGTCTATTTCACCTAGGTTTTCCAATTTCATGGCATACAGTTCTTCATAGTAGTTTCTTACAATCCTTTGTATTTCTGTGGCATCAGTTGTAATCTCTCCTCTTTCATTTCTGATTGTGTTTACTTGGGTCCTCTCTCTTTTGTTCTTGATGAGACTGCTTAAAGGCTTGTCTATTTTATTAATCTTTTCAAAGAACCAGCTCCTGCATTCATTGATCATTAGAATGGTGCTTTTAGTCTCTACGTCACTGAATTCTGCTCTGATCTTGGTTATTTCCTTCTCTCTACTTGCTCTGGGCTATCTTTGTTGTTGTTCCTCAAGTTCTTGTAGGCATAGGGTTAGGTTGTTTGAAATGTTTCTATCTTTTTTAGGTAGGCCTGTATCACTATGAACTCCCCTCTCAGGACTGCCTTCGCTGTGTCCCATAAGTTTTGGAAGTTTTGGGTTGTGGTGAGGTCATTTTCATTTGTTTCAAGAAATGTTTTGATTTCTTCCCTAATCTCGTCCTTAACCCATTCATTGTTTAATAGCATGCTATTAAATCTCCATGATTTTGAGTGTTTGGGGGTTATTTCCTTTTAGTTGGTTTCTAATTTCAGTCCCTTGCGGTCAGAGAAAATACTTAATATGATTTCAATTTTCTTGAATTTTTTGAGGCTTGTTTTGTGTCCTATCATGTGGTCTAGCTTTGAAAATATTCCATGTGCATTTCAAAAGAATGTGTATTTAGCTGCTTTTGGGGTGAAAGGCTCTCTCTATATATCAGTTAAGTACATTTCATCTAGGACATTGTTCAATGCCACAATATCTTTGTTGATGTTTTGTTTGGAAGATCTGTCCATTTTTGCCAGTGAGGTGTTAAATTCCCTTATAATTGTGTTGCTGTCAATATCTTTCTTGAAGTTCTCCAAGATTTTCTTTATGTATTTGGGCGTTCCTATGTTGGGTGCATATATATTTACAATGTTTATGTCTTCTTGGTGGATTCTTCCCTTGAGTGTTATGAAGTGACCTTCTGGGTCTCTCTTTATAGCCCTTTTCTTGAAGCCTATTTTGTCTGATATGAGTGTTTCTTCCCTGGCTTTTTTTTTTCCCTGTCTAATTGCTTGGAAAATTTGTTTCCAGCCCTTCACTTTCAGTCTGTGTAGGTCTTTGTCTTGAGATGGGTCACTTGTAGGCAGCATACGTGTGGGTCGTGCTTTCTTATCCATTCAGCTATTCTATGTCTTTTGATTAGAGCATTTAATCCATTTATGTTTAAGATTATTATTGATAGGTACTTATTCATTGCCATTTTTTTTGTACCTGTGTTCCTCTCTCTCTCTCTCTCTGTTTTCCTTACTTTCCTTAAAGTGGTCCCTTTAGCATCTCTTGCAGAGCTGGTTTGGTGGAGGTGTATTCTTTTAGATTTCTTTTTTCTGGGAAGCTCCTTATTTGGCCTTCTATCTTGATTGAGAGCCTTGCTTTGTACAGTAGCCTTGGTTTCAGGCCTCTGGTTTTCATTACTTGGAATATTTCTGGCCATTCTCTTCTGGCTGGTAGCATTTCCATTGAGAAGTCAGCTGCTAACCTTATCAGGGCTCCCTTGTATGTTACTTCTTGTTTTTCCCTTGCTGCCTTTAAGATTCTCTCTTTGTCTTGGAATTTGGCATTTTAATTATGATGTGTCTTGAGGTGGGCCTGTTTGGGTTCCTTTTGATTGGGACTCTCTGTGTTTCCTGGACTTGTGTGACTTTTTCTCTCATCAGATTATGAAAGTTTTCAATCATTTTTTCAACTAGGTTTTCTATCCCTTGCTCTTCTTCTCCTCCTGGTATCCTGATTATACAGATATTATTACTTTTCATGTTGCCCTGCATTTCCCTTAGTCCTGCTTCATTCTTTCTGAGCCTCTTTTCCTTTCTTGGTCTTTCTGCTTTTTTTTTTTTAACCTTGTCCTCCAGCTCACTGATCTGATCTTCTGCTTCATCAAGCCTGCTTTTGATTCCTTCTACTGTGTCCTTCAGTTCAGAAACTGTAGTCTTAATTTCCTCTTGGACCTTGTTGATAGTTTCTATTTCCTTTTTCATGTTGATATAGTTTGCAGTGAGTTCATTGTAGTTTCCCTGTAGTTTCTCGCAATTCTCTGTGAGCTCATTGAACTTCCTGATAACCAATGCTTTGAACTCAATATCTGATAGTTGGCTTGCCTCTGTTTCATTTAACATTCTTTCTGGGTTTCCTCCTTTCCTTTCATTTGAGGTTGTTTCTTTGTCTTCTCATTGTTTGTGAGACTCTTCTTGTTAGCTTCTGTTTCTTAAAGTGATCTGTTCTGCTTCCCTGTGCTTATCATCTGAACTTCTGTGGTAGAATAACTGTGAGATTCAGTGTTGCAGTCTCCTTAATCTCCTGAGCTCGCTGGTCTTGAACTGTCATTTATGTTGGCTTTCTGTGTGTCTTTGGGTTTTGATTGTTGTTGGGTCTTTTTTTGGTGGGTCCTTTCCTCCAGCTGGTTTACTGAGGGTCACTCCATCCACCACACTTTGTATTCTGTTGTGCGGGTGTGGGTAGGTTGTGTTGAAGCTGATTCTTCTGTGTGAACAAGGTTTTGAGGCTTCTCTCTCACTCTTGTTCAGTCGTTTGTTGTGGGTAGTTTCTCCACCAATTGGTTGTATTTCCAGGTCAGTCCTGGTTTGAGGTTAGTGTGGGTTCCACTCCCTCCTTCACCTTCTGTTGTTATCTGTTGATGGTTCCTTTGTTGGTTGGTTTTCTCTTCCAGCAGGTATCCTAGTGTTCACAGCTTCCACCTACTCTTTTTTTTGTGATCAGTTGGAGGGGGAAGGCAAAATGGTTTAGGACAACAGGTGTGTATTCTGTGATAGTTAATGTACCGACACTTAGAGAAGAGATAGGAGATCCTTCGGATAAGTACAGTGTTAACCGGGATATTTCACCTGAATAGTCACTTTTAAAAAAGGGTGAGAAGTAGGTAAGACTCTTGTTGGGGAGTGGGAAGGGAGGATTGTGAGTTGGATCTAGAAATCTGTGAGCTTGTGGGAGGTCATATTATGAGGTAAAGTGAGAGTAAAGGACAGAAAATAGGTGTAGTGTGTGAGAAAATAGAGTTAACCACAACAGTAGTAGAGTTCAGGAAACAGTGGAGTGGGCTAAGACCTGGGGGTTCTGGGTGCTGTGTAGTATTTATAATTGTATGGAACAGTAATTATTTACAATGGTAATGTAGCAACAATCATATGACACTCTATGTGATCTGGAAAACAAGATTAGGAAGTATAGGGCCTAGAGTGGCGGGAAGTATAGGACCTAGAGTAGTAGGACCTTCACTTGTGTAATGGAACCCAAGTGAAGTGAAAGACAGTAAGTTAAAAATACACTATGAATGAGAGAATAAGGGAAACCAGTCAAACAATGCAATCCAACCAGTCAAGTGACGAAGACTAACAGAAAGAAGAGAAATACAAAAATACTAGTAAAATGAAAGATGTAAGAGTAATGGAAAAAAAACAAAACAAAAACAAATATACAATATCTTGCAAGTCCTCTGGAGTTGCAAAGTGAAATTTTTCTCACTGTCTCAGCTGTTGGGGTGACCCCTGTTTGGGTCCAACTCTGGTCTTTTCACAGTTTCTGGTTCTATTGTCTCACTTGTGGGAATTATTTTTAAAAAAGAACATCAACAACAACAACAAAAAAAAACAATAACAACAACAACCAAAAACCTCCTGCTGGCTCAAACTGGCTAAGCCAGTTGTGCTGGAATTCCTGTCTGCAGCAGGATGAGGGGGGATTGTTTTCTCTTCTCTCCCCTCCCAGAGCAGCACCAGACCTGCCTCTGGCCCAGCCCGTCAATCACTATCAGGCAGTAATGATCAAGGAATAGATTTTCAAAGAACTATAAAGGCTTATTCTGAGTCAGGGTCAGATAGAGTGATGCCAAAGGGCCATACAACTTTGGGAGACAAACTCATTTTATACTTGGACCCTTACCATTTAAATTGAGGATATTCTTAGCAAAGCAATTTTCACAGGATTTTATGAATTCTTTCTTAGGCCTGATTGACCTGGGAACTGTCTATTCCAGCACAGGGCCACACCCACCTCTGGCATTGTTTCAGGCTTAAAATCAGGTGGAGGATGTGGGCAGCCAAGATATTAGGAGACTTCTTACAGACAGAATGAGGATTCAGTCTATGACAAAGCCAAGGAGTGAGGGTCCAGTCATTTATAGTCCCCTAAGTCCTTCCCTGATATCCCCTTCACTACTGTGTCTGTCTTAGGTTGTCCCTCCCTTGAGGTATCTTACTAGTCATTGGCTAACCTGTCATCTGCCCGGGGCCAAGCAGGGTGAAATAAAGGGGGCAGAGTCTGCACCCCTGCTGGGAGGATAAGCTTTGTCTCTTTAGTGGCTTATGGTCCCAAGGTCTTTTTACTCAGCCTTAGCCATGGGGGGGGGGGTTACAGCTTCTAAAACCAGGCAGGGTGATTCCCAGCACCCCAGTCTATGGTATTTTGTTATGGCAGCCTGAACTGATTAATACATACCCTAGCTAGTTTCTGGCACTTTCTTAGGTATGTTATGGCCATTACCTCACTTAATCTCATGATAATGATAAAAAATATTTTCCCTCCATTGTTAGCAATAAGGAAGTTGATGGTCTGATAAATAATGTTTTGAATTACTCACTGAATTTTTGGGCTCCAATGATCTTTGCATACCACATAATTAACTCCTCATCAAATGAAAGATTCAGGTTGAAAACAAAATGTATTGAAAAGAAACAAGGATGCTCTGAACTAAACATCCTGGGCAGGGAAGATATGGAGTGAGTGGGCCCTGAATTTAGTTAAATATTTTTCCTCATTATTTATAGTTAAATATATTATTTATTATATATTATATATATATATTTATTATTCATTATTTATTAGTTAAATATATTTCCTCATTATTTAGATGCTTTATACAATATGATCTCCTTCATTCTCCCCAATTTATAATATGGCAACATAAATATAGTGCCTATGTATAGCATTTTCATCATCAAAATAGAAAACTTTATGAATACTCCAGATTGTGCTGTTTTTAGATGGATTGTAAAATTACTGAAAAGAAAGGTAGCATTTCATTTTCATTTGTAACATTCATAATCTGTGTTATAATATTGTGAATATAGAAGAGTCTAATTAATTAGTAAATATTTTTCCAGTGTTTTTGACATAGCAATGTTAGGCATTAGGTTTATTTTTACTGAGTGTCTCTGGAATACATCAGATTGGATAATCCACATATAAGCATGATGCACTACTTGAAGAATGTGCTATCTGCTTTTACAAATTTTTTTGTCTTATGAATTATCTCTAGTTTAACTTACTGTGTTAGAATTCTAGCTCCAGGACTTACTGTATAACGCTAGACAAGTTACTTAGAATTGCTCACCCTCTGTTTTTTCATCTGTAAAGTGGGAAAAATATAACTGAATTTACTTATAACTATAGAATAATGTATAACAATGGCTAAGTGCTTAGTAAATATGTATCTCTCAAAAATACTCATTTTACTGTGTATTTGCTGCTATATGCTAGAATTTCTCAAAACCAAGTGCCCATAATACATTTCACAAATATGTTGAGTTTAATTCTTTTAATGCCTCAGCACAGTAAGCCTACGTCAGATGCAATTATATATTTTACATTCACCATCTCATCAAACTAATCAGGACATCTTTTTTGGTATATTTTAAAGACAGAATAGAACTATTTGTCTTAATATTCCAGCTTACATTTTAAAGGATCTAGATTATATAAAATAAAAGGCTAAAATATACAGACAATTGATTTGTTAGAAATTAGAGAAATTCAGTTGAATGGAAAAACACTGACTTAGCTTTCTTGTGTAATGATTGAACAAGATCCATGACTGCAAACATGTACCTGATCATTTTTCACCCCTTTCACTTGAGATCATTTGAGGATGTCGCTCTCCCAGGGGACCACACTGCATTCTTCCCTTCTGGAGCTTATGGGTACAAGTATGTGTCAGTAGCTGCTTTTTTCTACAACAGTATGTACTGAAATAAAATATTACTGCGGTTTAAAATATTTGTGTTAAATAAATCATGTTGACATCTTAGAATTTGTAGTTTTTTTAAAGCAACAAAAATGTTAAAGATATGGAAAGTTTATTAAGCACAGAAACATAAACTTTTAATGGCAACTCATTTATACCCATTTAATTGTTTTTTATATCCAGAGGATGTTCTGTGAGTACTCCTCCATTATTCCAAAAAAAAAAAAAAAGTGCTTTGTGAAAGCTACCAAAATCAATTAGATTTCGTCCACTTTGGGGGCCAATGAGGCAGAGAATTAACCTCCAACTAATTTCCAAAGTCATTTACCAGCTGATGGCTTAGTACATTTACTGCCACAGGCATGAGGCACTGTGGAACATTTGCAAAATATGTGCTGTACAGTGCAAGGAATGTATCATCTGGGTCATGACAGACTCATGAGCCATGAGTTTTTATTTATTTTACACTCTTAAAATCCCCTGAGGACCAGGAAATACACAATTTAATCTGATTATTAAATACATTTCTCAAGTCAACAAGAAACTCTATGCTTTCTAACACAAACTAAAAAAATTCCAGTCACTTGGTTAAATTATTCTAAAAGGCACAATAATGACAGAAGTTAATATGAGTTCAAATGAATTTCATGTTGAATTTCTTTTGTACTATAAAGAAGTAGGAACCAACTTCAGACATTATGACTTTATAGATGATGAAATCTCTTAAAGAAATTGATTGTTAAAGTTAAAAAATGTGTAATGACTTAATAGAAACTGTGGCCTAATATCCTCTTAGGTTTTAAATTATTGGAACAGATAATAAAAACAGATTAACTATCCAGGGACACACTCCTCAACTGTCTAAAGAGTTAGTCAGAATATATATTTTATATTCTACAAGGGTAACTGTTTATTTCATTTAAAATTCTGATGTGGATATTGTCTTAAAATTTGTAAAGTCTTGTTATTTTCTATTTAAAGGCATATATATATATATATATATATATATATATATATATATATATATATATCCCATAGTGGCTAATAAATATTACTCCATATAAAAGTATAAATGAATAAGAAATAAGCAAGGAAGAAAATGTCTCCAAAGGCATAAGGAACACAGGATGAGAAAATATAAGTGCTCGAGCATCAACATGTCTAAGGAAATCCTCTGTATGCATTCAACTACATTAGAAAGATAACCTAATAAAGATGCAGTGTGAAAGAAAATGTTATTGGGTCATCAGGCAAAGAACAAACGAAGTATTTTTTAGAATGCATTTAGATTACCATTTGCAATACTGTGTGATCAAGATATAAATATGTAAATGAAAGAATATACCATACTCATGGATAGGAAGAATTAACACTGTTAAAATGTCCATACTACCCAAAGCAATCTATAGATTCAACACAATTCTTATCAAAATATCAATGATGCATTTCATAGAACTAGGACAAATAATCCAAAACATTTATATGGAGCCACAAAAGATCCCAAATAGTCACAGCACTCTTGAGAAAGAAGAACAAAGTTGGAAGAATTATACTACCTAATATCAAACTATATTACAAGACCATTACAATAAAAATGGTATGGTACACGAATAAAAACAGACATAGAGATCAATGGAACACAGTAGAAAGCCCTGAAATAAATCCATGCCTTTATGATCAATTAATATTTGTAAATAAGGAAAGCACATACAATGGGATAAAGACAATATAATATATTGTTGGAAAATTGGACATATACATGCAAAAAATGAAACTAGACAACCTTCTTACACCATATACAAGAATAAACTCAAAATAGATGACTTAAATGTAAGACTTGCAATTAAATGAGACTTTAAATATGCACATTTCTCAAAAAGTTGTAGATAGTAGCATTTCTTTTGTTTCTCTGCTGCAGAGTCTGATCAGCTACATCCATGCTTCCTAAGTCAATCTTGTTAATATTTATCTCATTAGTTCAAATGACTTTGGCTTATAATTATTATGTTATATATGTAGAAAGAGTTCTCAAGACATTTACAACATCATCTAAATATATTCAGAGAGCTAGTTAATTAAGTTGACAATACCCAGAGAAGAAATAGGCAATCTGAGGATTTTCCAGAAGTCTATATGTCCTCAAATATCTCCTCCATAGAACAAAATGCTCACTATTAAAGTTTTAATGGGTAAGTAAATAATCTTATGGACTTAAGTCCTGGAAGCAAGCCTTGGCGGTCCCTGAATATGGTTGCTACTTCATGAATTCTGGGCCATGGAGCAGGTGTAGGCACGGGTGAGCATTGGAAAGGCAGAGTAGAAAATGAGGAAACTCTGGAGAAAGCTGGGTCATTCTAAAATGAGAGGAAGGGCCAACATTTTATATATTATTTTCCTCATATATCTTCACTGTGGTTTTTTAACTTTTTTTATTGTTCAAGTACAGTTTTCTCCATTTTCTCCCCACCACATCCTCCTGCCCCAGACATCCCCACTTCCCACCCTTGATCCTACCCCTCTTTGGTTTTGTCCATGTGTCCTTTATAGATATTCCTGAAAACCTGTGATTTTTATTTGTTTTAGTTTTCTTTCAACTAAATGTTTATAATTTAGTAACATAATATCTACCAACACAACTATAATTATAATACCATGTTGTCCATGAATAAGAATTTATTATATTCCAGGCATTACACTAAGCATTACTTTTAGGGTGTCTTTGATAAAAAGGCACTTACAAAGATTATGATACCGGGAATTTTTCAAACTAGGATAACTAGCAACTTGTCAGAAGAATCTAGGTATAAACTAGGGTACAAGATTCTTTACTTTTTTATTTAAATAGGAAATATCAAAATAAAGTTTTGCTTAAAGTGGACCACTGGGACAGAGGCTCACCACTCCCCTTCCCCTGCCATGTCCTATGAATATAGGTTCGTAACCTCCAGCTAGAAAATTACTATATAAAAGAGTTGACGAGTATTATTAAGGGAACTAAAACTACAAGACTCAATGAACAGATCTGAAGAAGGAATTTACCATGTGTTATTTAAAATGTCTATGTCCTCATAAATAAAAATTGTGCCCTCATACAATGATGTCCCCTTATAAATTACATACATAAACAGCCACAGACATTACAATTTAATTATTATCAAATCCTAAGTAAATCAAGCACTGTCTATCTTGTTCAAATCGCTCCTCTCTGACAGTAATGGCAGTGAGTTAAACCTTACAAGTGAAGCAATGGCATAAATAAGCTGCTATGCCAACAGATAGCACATGCTAAAGGTTAATTGAACAACCTCATCATGAATTACATATTTTCTATAGTCTAGCAACATTTAGAGCGCAATGATTTATTCCCATAGTTCAATTAGTGTGATGGCATTAATGATAATCTTAACAATTCTAGCACTGATAAATATAAACCATAAAATATTAATGTATTTTTTAAATCAAATGTTATTTAAATCCCTTAAACTGCTATGTTCATGGCATTGGATGTGGCATTCAAATACTGTTCTTTGAAAATTGAAGTCATCCTAACCTAAAGATGATGGGACTCTTCTGGATAGTGTTTTGTGCAAAATCTTATGAAGACTACATGCCCCAGATGCTTGCTCAAAAATAATCAGCACAGAAAAAAATACAATAATTTCAAAACAATACTAAAGAACTTGTTCTACTGTTACCTTTCTCTGGTTCTCAAATATACAAAAACAGATTTGAGAAAAAGGTCAACAGAAAATCATTGATTTCAACTCCATAATCCTAGATATCTCTGTTGTACAAGCTTATATCATTTTTTCCATTTTCAATGCTGTTTTTCTTCTTTTTTCTATTGCATATGTTACTTTGGTTAATTTAGATCAGATTTGCTAAACTAGCGTACTGTAGGGTAACTAGCAACTTGTCAGAAATCTTTTGTATGGGGGGAAATTTGAAGGATGTGTAATATTCGGGGGAGTGTACACTCAGATGTACATGCATGTGCTTATCTTTCTTTGGGCTCATTATGAGCAGTGCTTTTGTCTTGATCATATTCATATCTCTGGTCTAGTATAGGTGCCAGGTATGGTGAATGGCTCACATATATTTTCAAGGAATAAACTGGACTTTAAATTACTGAAACTTAAAATCTATAGAAATAGTTTGCATTGCTGTTGACATAAATAACTAGGTCACAGGTGGAAATCTTTTTTTATTAACTCACCAGGAGTGTGTTACTTTCTAATATCATTGACTGACTAGCAACATGGTTGGTAGATTTGTTATAAAGTGATGTAAAATGACACCAACAACAAAATGGCAAAAGGGTCAGACACATGACCCATGCTTCATGTCTCAACCTGAAGTGTTATACTGACACACTATATCACCAGTCCTGATTATTATCAATGAGGCCAATGTCAACCACAAAGAATGCAACTCAAATAAGAGATTTCCATAATAAAACTTCTCTTATAGCATTCACAAATTTTTTAAAGTTATTTTTGAGCATAACTTTAGGTATTAGCTTCTATCCATCAAATGATAATTCTATTATCATATAAAATATATGGAAAATTATTTAAATAAAAATACCTATCATGCATCATAAGTTAATTTTTCTAGTTTAATATTTGGTTATGTATGTTAAATCTATGCTTCAAAGTTATAAAAATAACTAAATATATGTTCTTTATAATGAATTAGCTCTCTTCCATAGAACCTCAGTACTTTTCATCCTCAGTGCCACGTCACCTCTTGATGATGTTGCCACAGTCGAACGTTCAACAACACTAAGAGCTGCCCCACTCCCAGAACCCCATATTACAGAACTTCTCTTTTTGACCCTGTGGGCTTTGGGGAGAGGCAGATGGGGGTTAAAATCCTGATGTTCTATTAATAAATTATCATATGAATAAACTATTAAATTTCATTGAGAATCTATTTAAATGAAAACTTTATTCTGCAATTTTTGTAAAAATTAGAAGTGAAGCAGATAGTAAATTGCCCTACAAATGAACATTACTCAATAATTGCTCTACTGTATTTTTCAAGATACAGTATCATTTCCAGATGTATCTCTTCATCCTAAATAGTAACATTAACTCTTCCTTATTGTCCTTCTCTCCCTGAACAGCTGACCATGTTCAGACTCCATAGTCAAACATTTGAACTTTGTGCTTACTTTAGATTTACTTTTTTAACATTATTGTTGACATTATTACAGATATCCCCATCTTTGCCCCCCTTTGCCCACCTCTACATAGTCACTGCCCCTCCTTCCCTCTGACCATTATCACACTATTTTCTGTGACGTGGGTTTTACATATATGCTCTTTGGCTAATCCCTTTACTTTTCTTCTTCCAGTCCCCCATCACCCCTTCCCTCTGACAGCTGTCAGTCTATTCCATGTACCCATGCCTCTGTTTCGTTTTTGTTCATCAGTTTATTTTGTTCTTTAAATTCCACATATAAGTGAGATCATATAGTATTTGTCTTTCTTTGACTGGTTTATTTCACTTAGCATAATAATCTCCAGGTCCATTCATGCTGTCACAAAAGGTAAGATTTCTTTCTTTTTCACAGCTGCATAGTATTCCATTGCATGAATGTACCACAGCTTTTTGATCCACTCCTCTACCAGTGGGCACTTGGGCTGTTGTTTATAGATCTTGGTTACTATAAATAATACTGCATATATTGTTTCTAATTAGTGTTTCAGGTTCCCTTGATTATATTCCCAGAAATGGAATCACTGGGTCTAAGGGCATTCTATTTTTAATTTTTTAAGGAAACTCCATTCTGTTTTCCACAGTGGCTGTACCAGTCTGCATTTCTAGCAACAGTGCATTATAATTCCCTCTTCTCCACATCCTCACCTGCACTTGTTTATTGATGTATTAATGGTAGCCATTCTGGTAGATTTACTTTTTAAAAACCTCTTTTTTAGTATCTACCTCTTATTAATTCCATATTTATTCAACCACATTTTAGTTGTTAAAACAGCATGTATTCCTGGAACACTTAGCACAACTGAGGAATTATAATCATATAATTAAATGCTTTATTTACAATATCTTTTCTGTAATTGAGGTTCATTATTTAAAATTGCTGATGTTTGTTACATTAATGCTTCAATTAACCTCAAATTGTAAGGTCCAAAAAAATAAAAATAAAAAAAGGTACAGAAAATTGTAAGGTCCAAATAAAGTCTTACTTTTGCTTTATCTTTTCTCTCTGTTCAGTTTTAATGAGATATCGTTGACATATAACAGTGTAGTAGTTTAAGGTAAAAAACATAGTGATTTGATACATGTGTGTATAACAAAATGATTACCACAGTAAATTTAGTTTAAGTTATTTCCATATCCTGGCTATATAAATAATGCTACAATGATATTGATACCTTTTAAGACAGTGCTTTCATTTCCTTTAGATATATACCCAGAGATAAAATTGCTGGATTATATGGTAGTTTTTTATTTTTTATTTTTTTGAGGATTCTTCATCCTGTTTCCAAAGTGGTTATACCAATTAACATGCCCACTAGCAGTACACAAGGATTCCTTTTTCTCCATATTTTCTCCAACACTTAATATTTCTTGGTTTTTGTTAATATCCATTCTACCAGATGTGAGATGATATCTTATTGTGGTTTAGACTTGCATTTCTCTGTTTATTACTGATGTTCAGCACCTTTTCATGTGCCTGTCGGACATATGTATTTCTTCTTTGGAAAATTCTCTATTCAGTTTTTTTACCCAATTTTAAATCAGATATTGAGTTGTACAAGTTCTTTATATATTTTGCGTATTAATCCTTTATAAAATATATGATTCACAAATATTTCCTCCCACTCAGTTGGTTGCATTTTATTTGGCGGATGTTTCCTTTGCTCTACAGAAGCTTTTTTAGTTTTGTGTGGTCCCACTTGTGTATTTCTTGTTATTGTTGCCTTTGTTTTTGGTGTTTAAATCCCCAAAAATGATTGTCAAGATCAATGTGCCCTATGTTTTCTTCTAGGAACTTTACTATTTCATATCTTGTAGTCAAGTCTTTAATCCATTATCAATTAATTTTTATGTACGGCATAAGATTAGATCCTTTAATTTTTATGCATGTGACTGTCCTGTTTTCCCAAAATGATTTATTGACGAGATTGTTTGCTCCCAATTGAATATTCTTGGTTATTTTGTCACATATTATTTGAACATATATGGGTATGTTTATTTCAGAACTCTCTATTCTGTCCCAATGGTCTGTGTTTGTTTTTATGCCAATACCATACTGTTTTTATTACTACTTATAATTACAGTTTGTAATATAGGTTTGAAATATACTTTGAAAATTTTGTTGTCTCTGTCTTTGTTCTTCTTTCTCAATATTTCTCTGGCTATTCAGTATATTTTGTGGTTCCATACAAATTTTAGCATTGTTTTCTTCTATTTTGGAGGAAATATCAGTGTGATTTTGATTAGGATTCCATTGAACTGTAGGCTTTTGGGGGGTAGTTTGGATTTTTAACTATATTAATTCTTCCATGCCATAAGCACATAATATTGTTTCACTTATTCATGTCTTCACTTACAATTTTATTACCTGCTTTTTCAAATTTGCTTTTTGTCATTCCTTTAGTTGTCAAGTTTAAATAATTAAATTCATCTACTGTCTTAGTTGATAATCTTGTCTATATTCAACTACTTTCCAAGTTATTGGAAAGTCTTAAAAGATCTACTTTTCAGTCTTAAAATATTTGCTTAAAATGTTGGTGGTACACATTTGATAATAGAGCAATGCTTAAAAACCTCTTCAATTTGACTTCTACAATTTTTCCTAGATACTTTTTGCCGAACTCCAACCAATTTTTGACACAATAGCAGAAATATTTTTTCTTCACATAAAATATATCATATCTTCACCCATTATTTTAAGCAGCTTCAATAACTGCTCAATGCACCCAGAGAAGTAAAAAAAATCCAAAAATTTTTCAACAACCTCCAAGGCCCTCAATAATCATTTCCCTTCCTAGCATTCTATTGTGATCTTTGTCAGTCTCCCCTTTCTCGTTATGTACCCATTATACTATTATTTTTCAATTAATTAAAGAACTCTGTTCTTTCCCATTTTG
Organism: Micronycteris hirsuta; assembly: GCA_004026765.1. NCBI lineage: Eukaryota > Metazoa > Chordata > Mammalia > Chiroptera > Phyllostomidae > Micronycteris > Micronycteris hirsuta. The sequence goes on from PVJI01011257.1 coordinate 16,601, forward strand.
AGTTCTCTGTATACACTGATCTGCCAACTTGGATACTATTTTCTCTCTTGTTTCACAGGCTTAATTCCTCTTAATCTTTGGTAGTTCTTTCCTAGACAGTCTACTTAAAGTTAGTTTGTTCACCTCTTTTTTCTCAGCTCTTTTCTTAGTAACACCAATTATAATTTGTAATTACTTTGCAATTTTATTTTTCTCTATACCCCAAATTAGCACAAAGTGAAATAAGGGTAGTTAAGTTCCCTGCCTTCTTCATCAGCACATTTTAAAAACTATATAGTTCTTTGAAACTCAGCAGCAATTTAACCTTGGGAATGAGCAAATAATGAGTACCAGGTGCTCAATAAATATGTCCAAATTGTGTATAAATCCCAATTGAATTCCAAGAAAATTATAGCCATAAAGTAAAAAAAAAATCTATTAAAAAATAGAAAATTCATTTTTATTGTACAATTGTTACTTTATTTCCAAAATGTCTCTGATGGGTACACACAAGCAAATTGGGCCCTTCTGGTGCTGATTCCCAGGTAGGTGAGTTTGTGTACATTCTAAGATTCTGTGGATCTCTCTAATGAACTTTCCTGTAAGGCTGAGAGTTTCTCCTGCCGCCTCAACCCCCACCAGTTTTTTCAGAGGCTTTGAGGCTTTATTTCCCAGCACTAGAACTCTGGATTGTGGGATCTGTTTTGCTCACCAGTTGTTCCTACCGGTTTATCTGCACACAAATGTGGGACTGCCCAATGTTCCAGCCGCTGACTTGCCGCATGTCCTCTCGGCCTAGTCTGCCTGTCTCTGCCCCTCTTTCCAGTCTGGATGAATGTTTCTTTAACTCTTTGGTTGTAGGACTTCCACACAGTTAGATTTTTTGGCAGTTCTGTTTGTGTTTTGTTTTTAAATTTGTTATTGTCCATCTTTTGTTTGTGGGAAGAGGCAGGAACAGTGTATCTAACCACACCGGGAGTCTCCAAATTTCAATAGCTTCTGCAATTAATTTTTTATTTTTTCTGAATTAACCATGTTTTCTGTATAACAAATACATCACTAATCTGGAAGCCTTTTAAAGTTGTTTTTCTTTACATGTGAATTTTATTTTTATATCGTTCAACCTTTTCTTAAGTTTATTTTAGGTATTTTATTACTTAAAAATATTTGAGTCTTTTATGTTTTAAAAGTAATATGCAGATCCTAAATACTAAGAATATTATACAATATGTACATCTTCTATGCCAATTGAAAGGTTAGTGCTTACAATGCATACTTATTCATTAATATAAACCCACATATATTGCTTACACTACCAAGAAAGGTGAAAGATGAGAAGAAACTAGGCAATGAGACATAATACTCAGAAACATTCATAAGACATATTAATAAAATATATGGTCAGAGGACTTAGGAATAATGAGAGAGCTCCTGCATATGGAGTTGAGGCCAATGCAAATGTACAGGAGGACAGTTCTGTAGACCCAGAAATGTCCGGGCCTGGGCTGTTCTTGGCTGTCACACTTCTTTTCCTTCTCCTCAGCCAGGCTTGGCTTTGAGCCTCTCTCCTGTCAGATGTCTAGGAGCAGCCTATTTCCAATAGTGTTCCTCTTTCTTTCAGGACTCTCTATTCCAAGAATTAAAATTTGAAAAAAGAAAGCATATGCCGGTTTCTAACAGATTTTCAAAATCTACTATCAAATTCAATGTATCTTTGAGATCAAACCACAGTGGAAAAGAAAAGAATATCTGTTTTTTTCTATTTCTGATGAGATTAGCGTTGGTCTAATATTTCTTACTCAATTCTTATGCCAGCAGAGGACAGCAAACATGAGCTTTCAGCCACGACTTAAAACCCAATTCTAGAATCTTCAGTTACTCTTCTGATGGGCACTCAATTTCTTTTAGCCTTAGTGATGAAAACTTAGGAGAGTAATGTGTACCATGTAACATAATGTTGAAATTTAATATACAGTTTGTGTCCTCCAGTAAGATATGTCCAAGTGTTATCCCCCAATACTGGTGAATATGACCTTATTTACAAACAGAATATTTGCAGATATATTTAAGTTAAGGATCTCTAAAAGAGATTACCCTGGATTTGGGGTGGAACCTAAATTCAATGAGTAATGTGTTCTAAGAGAAAAGAGAGGGAAACATGACACACATAGGGAAGAACGTCACATAAATATAGAGGCATGGATTGGAATTATGATGCCCAAGGAATGCCAAGGGTTTCCAGCGATCATGACAGACTGGAAGACAAGCATGGAAGGGACTCTCCCTGAGAGACATTAGAGAGTATTATCACTGTCAACACCATGACTATGGGTGGGGCCTCCTCAACTGTGAGAACAAATTTTTCTTGTTCATGTTGTCTAGTTTGTGATTATATATTACAATTGTCCTCAGAAACTAATATGGTCTTCAAAAATTATTCTCTGTAATTCTCTTGTTTTCTATAAACTTAATATTTTCAAAGGTGTAATCTAGTCAGTATGTACTAATATGGCCAGGTCAGTTAAGTGATTTGTTTAGTGCTCAACTCTGATAGGATTTGGACTGTGCCAAATGGTCATTACATAGTTTGACTTTCACCCCTCTACATTTTTTAAGATCACCCAAATGCATTTAATTGACTCATCCTGAGCATTGAAAAAGTATCCATGGATGGTATGTATTTTGGAAACAGAGATGAATTTAAAAGGGAGAGAGGAATGCAACAGATTATGGAATTCAGAAGAGGTTATGTTTTGCCTCCTAAGACAGGAAATACTATAAGTCTTCAGGTAAGAACAGGCAGTGTTTAACCATTAATCACTTTTAGAGTAAAAATGCATGTAAGACCACATAACATTTGCCCCAAAACAACAGGTACTTCTCAAGGATTTTAAAGTCTAATTTGAACAGTGAGATATATACATATATATATATAGATAGATAGATATAGATAGTGATAGTGATATATAGATATAGATACAGATATTTGACAATGTAACAATAAATAGTAGCACATTGTAAATGTCATCCAAGAGGTGGTGACAGAAATATATTCCTGATCTCATTGCTCATTATGTATAGAGACCAAGAGCTTGTTGTAGGCTATATATTCCAAAACATACTTATATAGTATATAGAGAATTTCTTTTTCAGGTAGGTACTTTACTAAACACTCTCTCCAAACACTTACTTCTGGAAAATTGGGCAAAAGTTGTTCATAGTAAAGTTTTATCTCTAGCTGGATAGTATTTAATAGTAAAAAATCAATTAATTAAAATAACTAAAATGTACTGTTCTTGAAAAGCACAATTTTGCTCCCAATTAAATCTGTTTATTTATTGACCATTCCTGCACAAGGGATTAAAGATTGAATTTTATATTTAAAATTCACTTTAATTGTTTTTCTTTCTCCATTTTTTAAGATTAAAAATTAATGTATTAAAGTAAGACATGATTACCTATCACTATAGTTTATTGTTTTTCCTTTTACTTTTCTCTAAAAAGTAATTACCTAAACTGTACCTAATTAGACAGATTGTAGCTTCCTAAAAGAAAAAGGAATGTTTTTAATATGAAAGAATGTAGCTATTATTCACCCTGAAAAGAAGTGGGGGAGCAAAGAGAAAAATAGCAACTGTCTTGGTCAGTTTGGGCTGTTATAACAAACTACCATAGATTGGGTGGCTTGTAAACAATAGAAATTTATTTCTTGCAGTTCTAGAAGCTGAAATTTGGAGATCAAGATGCCAGCATTGCTGGGTTTGGTGAAAGCCTGCTATTTTCTCATTGTACCCTCACATGGTAAGAAGCAAGAGAAGCAAGCTCTCTCGACTTTCTTGAGGACACCATTCCCATTTATGAGCGTTCCACCCCCATGACCTTGTCTAATCATAATCACCTCTCAAAGGCCCCACCTCCTAATAGGATCACAATGGGGGGAGGATCTCAACTTATGAATTCGGGGTGACACAAACATTCAAGCCCATAACAGCAATTCTCAGTGAAATAATTTTTTAATGAAATATTTATTATCAACTGGATAATTCTGAATGTAAAGCAGATGCATATTTGTATCTTTGATTATTATCATGCCATGAAATGAGTTAGGCCAGTTGTAGACCATCCCATGGGCTCCCCAGGAGAGTTTCAGGTCGTAAACAGTTCATCATAAATTCCATTGCACTTTTAGCTAAGAATGAAAAACTAGAAATCCAAGCTTACCAGAGATAAAACCAGAGTTAACCCAATCCAGATAAGTCAGTTCTGTGTTCACAGTAGCCAAGACTGTAAATCTGCTTTCTGGGATTTACTGGATATGGTTTCTTCTGCTTTTTCTCAAGGATATTAGCATTTGTTTTTTTTTTTTTTTTAACCTTACAGGAATTCTTTCAAATTTGAATTCTTCTAATGTTACTTTTTTTTTATTTTTCAATACTTTTATGGCTTTTTTTCTTATTTTTGCTTAACATATTTTATATCAAATGGAATTTTGGGTTGACTAGGAATAGATACCTATGCTCAAACTATTACATATAACCCAAGTTTTTCTCATTTAATATTGGTTTACTTACATGTATGACTTTAATTATTCTTTTACTGTAAATTATGACTCCTAACATCATGAAAATACATCTATATCTGTCAGTTTATTCATTTAGTAAACAAGCAAGGTATGAAATATCAGAATTTGACTGAATAAAAACAATCTGGCATGTTTGTGATAAGTGTCTCATGTTTTGACTTACTAGGTGTTGCTTGACTTCAGTTTGTATAATGTCCTTTTTCAGAAATGTATGTCCTTGTGTTTAAAAGCTTTAAACTGCATCTAATTAACTTATTGTTGTTTAGCTTCATGGTCAAGACATTGAACAGATCTCTTAAGATTAAATTCCCTTAAGTGTGAAAAAGGTCTGGGTCCGTGTTTTCTTCTTGTGTCAGTATTTAATGTATTTGAGAACACAGAGACTGTAATCTATTACCAATCATCTCTCCCCCTTTGGAAACCCTAGGCATTATTCCATTATATAGCTTATTTCTTCCTTTTAGTTATAATTTCTAACATCTTATGGATTGAATTCTAGCCTTCAAACCAAAATCTCTCTTCTGTACACCTTAAGACATTTTTCCTGATGTATTTCTCTTCACAAAAATCCACTCAGTTAAAGTCATTAAACATATCATCCCCTTACCACTAAGGTTATTTTCTTAACAATGGCCTATATGGGAGGCATGATCCCTATATGGGAAACTTGCAGATATCATACTATTGTGAAATTCTTATTAAATTAACTAGTTTTCCAAGAGTTTATTTAAGCAATGTATTTTCACATTCTGAGTGTTTCAAAGAACTAGGAAAGTATCAGAGAAAAATTTTTAGCTACTAATATTTTCTAATTAGCAAAAAATATAATAGCCTAGTGTGTTGCCACTCTTCAAGGCCAGGCTGGTTCATGGTATTCATGCAGATGGAAAAATATTCACAGGGCCGTTGGGATGTCGGGCATGTCTTTATTCATGGGTGGGTGAGCCACGAATGCTGCAAACTGCGTGTCTAACTGGATGTCTCCTGTCATGGCCCCTGCTCCCCAGCATGGCACTCATCCTGGCACCTGTCCTCTTGAGTGTCTTTCATCATCATCACCGCCAGCACGGTGTCCTTACCTGTGGGAATTCTTTCCACATGCGTGAAAACACGTAAGTCCCGGCATTCACGCGCACAGAGCTAGGCTCCACATGAGAAAAATTATTCCTGTGTAGGCAAGTGTAAAATCATGTCAGTGGAAAAAGAATTCTCTAATGGGAATTTGGCAAAAATGTATCTTAAGAAATTTTCTGACTTGCTGAGTCTCTTTCCCCAAAGCCAAGAAGTTTAAGTTAATGGATCCCTGCCTCAATGTTTTATGGTCCTAAAAGTTAACAGCCCTAGTTAGCTTACCCTCAGTTTACTTGTCTCCTGTTTAATGTACTACCCAGGTCCTGTCCGCCACCGGACCTGAATTTACATCCTAATGCTCTGTACCCTAAATGTTTACCTTACTGAGTAAACCTACCCCTTATCTATTCCCTTCGCATATATCCTCATGACCCAACTGAAAACCCCTGCTCTGCATAAGCTCATGAATAATCAATCCAACGTAAATGTGTCCTAAAGCTTCTAATAAAAAGCCCGGCTAAGCTACGCCCGGGGTCTTTTGAAGATGGAGCGAAAGACCCATGGCTCCGGACTCTTTTCTCCCAGCGTGTCTCGGTGTGAGATTCTTTTATGCATTCGGTTATGGTCACCCACGGATTTTGCTGGACGAAATCTCAGCAAAACTTACCTATTTAAGTACTAAAGGGGAACAAAGTTGGCAAGATGCTAGAAATTATATAACATATATACCTAACATATATAACCTAATTCTGCACATGCAAGCCTATTTCATGTTATGGGAACAGTTCATTGGACCCAGTCTCAAGACTGAGAACACTAGTTATCAGGCCCCCAAGGCTATGGGAACACTGCTCCCCTTAGTTACCCAGACACCTGGATGAGGAAGCCAGATGCCTCCACTTACCCTACACCTAGTCATCACTACCCATCATATTTAATAGAAAATATAGTAATTCCTAAGTAACTCTTACAGAGAAGATATCTGTCAATTTTACAAATATTTTTGAAGAAGTAGTAGCCTGAAATTTTAACAATTGTAGCAGCTTTTTTTTTTTTTGGTGCCTATTCTGAATGAGTGAAATGGTAGCACAAGTCATTTTCAAACTTATAAGTCAGAGTTTTATTTCATTTTTAAAAATATTTTCCATTAATTGAATTAAAAACAGAAAAGTTAAAGAAGACTTTGTAAAACGTACAATGAAAGAGACTAAATTTTGAGAAACTAAATTGGACTGGCTGCTTTTGACTTCTTCCGTATGGTCAATATTCCATCTACATTGCTTAAGTGGTGAATTAGAGAGCTATAGAAATATAAAGTCATCACTTTCAGTTTTTCCGAGAAAATAGATTGAGCATTTTCTAACTTTAAGCTCATTTTATTCTTGTTAATGTTTAATTCATATAGCAAATGAATGGAAAGGTAAAGCTTTCAGATTTGTAAAACCTCGTTGAGTATTGTGTAATGAAAAAGAAACCTGACTTGATTACTTTTTGTGATTTTAAAATTGAACCAAGTCAATTTAATAGCAGCAGCCATGCCTTTTTCCATTTGTGAAAAGGCGAAGCAAATGTCTTGCCAATTATATTTGCCATGCTTTCATTTCCTAGGTCAAATAGAGCTATAATCATAATCTCAAATTATTTTCTTGTAATAACTACCAATAGGCTGAGATATATTTGAATAGTAAAGTGTTAGAAAACTATTTAAAATCATGGCAATAACAAGAAGCACACGAGTAGCAAGTTGAATTGTACTCACTGAAAGAGAATTTCTAAGCTTCAGAGTATCTTGAAAGAAATAGGTACAATACTATGTCCTTGTTTAAGAAAAAGAGCAATAACTAAATATTTTGAAACATTTTGAACTATGATAAAAGTGGTGTAATTAATTTTTTCCACAGTATCATCTCTCTCCTAAACATTATAGATACTGAGAATTTAAGTAAATAGGTCCATAGGGCTCTGTCTCTTTACAGGATAATTAAAATGTGTATTAAAATGTGTGGGTATGCATTGATCAGCCCCATCTGCAAAATATATGTGGTGCTCGTGACCACTGGCTGCTGCACAAGAAAACGAGAAAAGGAACCAAGAATTTAGTCAGGGGTTACTCTGGGTTGATTTTCTTGTCAGGTGTATATTATGTATTAAATAATTAATTCCAGGGAAAAACTCTGTCATTTAGGAATGATGTCCTTTAATAGATGAAGATACCAAGTTTCTATGGCTTCTATAATTTACCATAGTGTACAAGGAAGATTTAAAGGTTGAACCAAGTTCTCTTTGTTTCACAGCTATGTCCAAAATTTGATCTCAAGTTAAGATATTGAATAATCAATTAAGTACTGAAGGATTGCCCTAGGATAGCACTGAGGATGATTTAGATAGATGGATGACAATTACACAGAGTCTGGTTTGTTTCTCCTTTGCCCACTCCCATGGTTCATTCTATAATTCAATACTGGGCTGTACAGATGGAAAAAGAAAAGAGCCTTTTTATTGGATGTATTTAATTTACAAGCAAACAACAATGATACCAAGTTCTGTTTCTTCTACCTCCTCCCTATTCACAGGTGAAGAAGTATCTACAGAATGTTAATTGAATAGATCTGAGTTCATCTTCAGGTATATGGCTTTGACTTAATAGAAAAATCTACAGAAGTTATGTATGTTACAGTAAAGCAACCCCTGTCCAAAGTTCAGCTTTTTCATCCTTTAGAATCATACCAAGACTCATTGGTGTCTGTCCCCAAATCTAATTCCTACAGAAATCAGAAAAGGAGTGTGAGTGGGGCCACAAGGGCTGATATTTCTTTAGGCAACCAAGAGACACAAGTTTTGACATTACTATACATCACAATGACATTTTGCCAGATTCTTCTAATAGTACAAAATTATCTTAATTCAACTGTGCCATTAGTAACTACATGCTGTTCTAGTATATTAACAGTCTTCACCTCCCAGAATGCCAATCTGTCTTCTGTCTGTATAATCCAGTAACAAATCCCCAAGGCCTTTCTATGGCTCCCCTCTCATTAATTCCCTGCTGTTAGCTACTTTGTTGTTGTTAGCTACTTTTTGGATTCTCCTAGCTGTGTTCTTTTCAAGCCCCTTATGTCCTCAACTCCTTAACTGGATGCTCTTTTTCAATCTCAGGCAAAATTAAAACTTGACTTTTCATTAATACACCTCTACCTCTCATGTCAGTATTATTGAACAGTCCTTTGGAACATTTCCCTCTGTACATGAGTGTGTGGTACCATTAGTCACAGTGTTCTTCTCCTTTCCTAGTTCCCTGAAGACATAGTATATCTTGCAGAACACCGGATCAGGCTTGAGAAATGTACTTGAGCATGGCTATGGACAGCAACAGTAATCTCAGTAGTGTTTTTCTCTACATCTTTCTTTTTTGCTTCCCCAGTAATTCTGGAATTCCCCATGTACTTTTTGATGAATTTTTTGCTTGCCTGTCTAAACATAATAGATAGCTATTCCACATATCTTAAGCTATTACATTATTATTTAAGAAACTGGCCAATACTGGAATGAATGGAATTTCCTAATTTTCAAGAAGCAGCTTTCAGCTTGAGTCAATGTTGTCCTCTGATCTGGTCACTATGACTGGGATGAGAAAGACTATCATTTTACACATATAGTTGTCTGGAGCTATATAAACACATAGACAGTAAAAGGCGATCTCCGCCTGGTGAAATGAGGCAGACATCTAGCACATCAGGACTTAATAAGCACAGAGTACTTATCTAGGGTTTTATGTCAATTTTCACAATTTCTCAAGGGATAATCTTACTTCATATTTCACTGATAAATGAAGCCTTCTCCTCTCCCACAGATAAATTCTTTTCCATATTTGCTATGAGACGGAAAAAGTCTTTCAGTGAGGAACAAGTTAGAATAGCTTGAAAATTGAGCTTATGAATTAAACATCATTCTGATGTAAAAGCTGATAAAAAAGAGCACAAAAAGGAAATGCAGTAAAATGCCTCCAATGACTAGAAATGCAGGGAAGAGAATAAAATAGTAATCTGAGATTTTAAATTTCTTCCTTCTCTTTTCAGGCTCAAATAGTGACTTAAGTATATAGGCTTACAATTTCTATTGTTCACTAAACTAAACTCCCACTTTTTCACAGATCTCTAACTGACACAAGACACTATTCAAGCAATACTTTACCACACTCTGCACATCACGTACTTTCATTTTTATACTAGATCAGCATACAAATGTGTTACTTCTTCTATCTTAGAAAACAAACATACCAAAAAAAAAAAAAAAACCAGATAAACCTAACAAGAAGTAATTTCAGCCCCATTTTTCCTTCCAGGTACTACCCTATACCAAAAATTGTCAACACTGTTTATAATACTCATTTCTGACTGTCCTTCTCCCATTCCCTCTGAAACTCACCACTCTACTAACAACAATCTTAGTGCAGATGCTAGTGCTCTCCATATTGCCATCACTGATAGTAAATTCTCAGTCCTCCTCTTACTTGTCCATCAGCACCACTTATACAAAGAGTCCTCATTCATTCACTTGGCTTCCCTGACACTTCCCCGTCCTGGTCTTCTCTTACCCACTAATACTCCTTCTCACCTTGTTTTGCTGCATGAACTCCATCATCCCAGTCTCATTCACAGAGTGTCACTGGCTCATTCCTCAGCCCTCATTCACCTCGATCCACTCCTTTGGTATTTATATCCTGTCTCATGTCTTTAAATGTCTTCTTTATGATTACAATTCCAAATATGTTTCTATCCAGATCTACTCCTAAAATATAAGATTCAGATATGCAAAGTATTTGCAAAAGTCTCTACTTAGATATTTAATAGGAAACTGAAATATAACTTGTCCTAAACCAGTCTTCTGATTTCTATTCTTTCCACATAATCTTAAACCACTTACATTTAAACCATTTACATTTAAGATGATCATTGATAGATGTATATGTAGTGTCATTTATTCATAAACTGTTTTCCTCTGCTGTTTTTCCCTTTTTTTTCTTCTTCTTCTTCAAACAAGACTTTTAACTTGTTTGCAGTACTGGTTTGGTGTTAACAAACTCCTTTAGCCTTTTTTCTTGTCTGGGAAGCTCCTTATTTCTCCTTCAATTTTAAATGATAGTCTTGCATTGTAAAGTAGCCTTGGTTGTAGGTCCTTGCTTTTCATCACCTTGAATATCTCACACTACTCCCTTCTGCCCTGAAATGTTTCTGTTGAGTAATTAAATGCCAGTCTAATTGGTGCTCTCTTGTAGGTAACTACCTGCTTTTCTCCAGTGACTTTTAGGATTCTGTCCTTGTCTTAAAGGCCTTGTCATTTTAATTAAGATATGCCTCAGTGTAGGCCTCTTTGTGTCAAACCTGTTTAGAACTCTCGAACATCCTGGACTTGTACATCTTCTTTCTTCATCAGATTAGGGAAGTTTTCATCATTATTTCCTCAAATAGGTTCTCAGTCTCTTGATTGCTCTCTTCTCCTTCTTATATTCCCATGATGCAGTTTTTGTTATGCTTCATGTTGTCCAAAATATTTCTTAAGCTCTCCTCATGTTTTCAAACTTGTTTTTCCTTTTGGTGCTCTGCCTGTGTTTTTTATTTTCTACTTTGCTTTCTAGAACACTGATTCAATCATCTTCTTCATCTAACCTATTGTTTATTTCCTCCAGTGTATTATTTATTTCAGATATTGCATTTTTTTTTATTTCTGACTGGTCCTTTTTAATGGTTTATATGTCTTTCTTCATACTATTGACTATCCTTATAATCCTTACTCTGAACTCTCTATCTGATAAATTGTTTGCTTCCATTTCATATAGTTCTTCTGGAGAATTCTCTTGTTGTTTCATTTGGGGTGTGTTTCTTTGTCTTCCCATTTTGGCTGCTGCTTTGTGTTCTTCACCTAAGATGTTAAACTAATCAGTCATTAAACTGAGTAGCTGTTAATATAATCACACTGTAATCAGCAGCCTGGCTTAAATTAAGCACCACAGGGTAGGGCAGAGTAATTCCTGTGGGTGGGAGTATTGCTTCCCCTCACACTGATACCATTCAGAGAAGAGGCTCTGCCTGCGAAAGATGGCCCCTGTCGTATGGGGAATGACTCAGCTCAGGGATCCTGGTGGCTATTCCTTCTGTTCTCTTCTCACAGCCACCAAGCCCAGACTCTCTTCAAGTGTCTCTAGTCCACTCTGCTCTCCCTTTGCTGGAGACTAGGGTAAGTGACTGCAAATGAAATTTTGTGTTTTGGCCCTATAAGAGGCTCTCTGGGTCTCCAACTATCTCTCCTTGGCAGATAGAAACCCTGCAGCTTTTCACAGCTGGACGTTATCTGGGTTCCTTTCCAGCTCTGGTGTTGTAGGCTGGGGAGCCCAACTTGGGGTTTGAACCCCATTCTTCTCAAGGGTAACCACTGGGCCACTGAAGTATTCCTCTGGAACTTCAGCTGCCACCTATGGGAGCCCATCCAGCCTTCTCATGACTCCTCTGCTTTCCCTACCAGTCACATTGTGAAAAAGTGGTTTCTTCTGTCTGTTCATGGTTATAAGGCTAGTGTGTATTTGGTTATTCTGGATGATTTCTCTATAATTTAGTTGCAATTCCAGATTGATCTTGAAAGGAGGTTAGTGTAGCTTCCACTTACTCCTCCACTATCTTGGATCCTCCGTATCAATTTTAAATTATGCATAATATATTTTGCTTATTAATTGTATCTTCCCTACTGTAGCGTATTAATTCCAGAGGATGACTATTTTTGTACATTTTTCTCCCTGCTGTGTTCCCGGCAGTCAGAGTAGTTGGTACATGGCAAGTCTGGAAATATTTTATGTATGATGAAAAATATATTGATTATATCTGCTCTGTATGGAAACCCTGGGAAGTCTCATAATTTCCTCCTGAGTTCCCTTTCCCACCATTAGTCACTGCTGGAAACTTTGAGTAAGACCCCAGCACTCCTGAGCTAATGAGTGAAATAAGACATTTGTTCCTTAACCTTCCTGTGCTATCCCTTCAATATTTCCACAGTTACCATCCATATGAAACACAAATGAAGAGGTTTTATGGTTATTTTAGAAAGAAATTGGAGGATAAGTTAAAATGTATTAATTTATTTAATAACTTGTTCAACCACTATTAATTATCTGGAATTTCTTTCAAAGTAATATCCCCTCAAGGATCCACAGCAATTTTGAGAGGCCAGTGCAGCCAGAATTTTGTCATATATGTCTTTTCACTGAAGGAAGATGGCAGAGTTAAAGTGAAGCAGGTGAATTCCTCCTGGATCAAAGCCCTTCATGATATTTTTACCTCTGTAAGATTTTTTAAATATATATTTTATTGATTATGCTATTACAGTTGTCCCATTTCCCACCCTTTATTCTCCTCTGCCCCACACACCCCCATTCCCCACCCTTTAGTTTTTGTCCATGGGTCATACACGTAAGTTCTGTGGCTTCTACATTTCCTATACTATTCTTAACCTCCCCCTGTCTGTTTTCTACCTACCATTTATGCTACTTATTCTCTGTACTTTTGCCTCCTCTCTTTCCCTCCCACTTCCCTGTTGATATCCCTCCACGCCTTATATAATCCCTTTAACATTTCATATAATAAAGGCTGGGTGATGATGAACTCCTTGAACTTGACCTTATCTGGGAAGCACTTTATCTGCCCTTCCATTCTAAATGAGAGTTTTGCTGGATAGAGTATTCTTGGATGTAGGTCTTTGCCTTACATGACTTGGTATACTTCTTTCCAGCCCCTTCTTGCCTGAAAGGTCTGTTTTGAGAAATCAGCTGATAGTCTTATGGGAATTCATTTGTAGGTAACTGTCTCCTTTTCTCTTGCTGCTTCTAAGATTCTCTCCTTACTTTTAATCTCGGATAATGTAATTCTGATGTGCCTTGGTGTGTTCCTCTTTGGGCCCCACTTCCTTGGGACTCTCTGAGCTTCCTGGACTTCCTGGAAGTCTATTTCCTTTGCCAGATTGGGAAATTTCTCCTTCATTATTTGTTCAAATAAGTTTTCAATTCCTTGGTCTTCCTCTTCTTCTGGTACCCCCATGACTCGGATGTTGGGACGTTTAAAGATATCCTGGAGATTCCTAAGCCTCTCTTCATTTTTTTGAATTCTTGTTTCTTCATTCTTTTCTGGTTGAATGTTTTTTTCTTCTGGTCCACTCCATTGATTTGAGACCCAGTTTCCTTCTCATCCCTATTGGTTCCCTGCACATTTCCCCTCATTTCCTTTAGTATATCCTTCATTTGTTCATCTAATTGTGACCAAATTTCAACCAATCATGTGAGCTTCCTGATTACCAGTGTTTTGAACTGTGTATCTGATAGGTTGGCTATCTCTTCATCACTTAGTTGTATTTTTTCTGGAGCTATGATCTGTTCTTTCATTTGGGCCTTTTTTTTTCCGGTGCACCTGTTACTTTAAGGGGAGGAGCCTTAGGTGTTCACCAGGGCGGGGTAACCCACGTTGTTGTGTTGTGACGCTGCCTGTGGGGGCGGGGACTGAGCAAACGATGGTGCTCGCTCTGCTCTCCCGCACTTCCCCCGCTACCCACAAGCAAGTTGGGTCCTTCTGTGCTGGCTCCGGGGTGGGTGGGTGGCCTTGCATAGTTCCAAGTCCTTGTGGGTCTCTCCAATGAACTCTCCTGTGAGGCCAGGAGGTCCTCCCGCTGCCACCTCAACCCCCACAGGTCTTTACAGTTGGTGGTTTGAGGCTTTATTTCCCCGTGATCATGGGTTATGTGATCTGCTCTGCTCCCCAGCTTTTTCTCCTGGTTTATTTGTGAGCGAATGAGGGACCGCCCAGTCTACCAGTCTCGGCCCCGCTGGGTCCGGGTTGGCCAGCCACGGGCTTCTCCAGATGCGCTGGCCGTGTTTTGGCCAGGCACGCCTGCTGCGGGTCTCTCCAGGCAGCTGGAGCATTACTGGTACTGCTCCACAAACCGCGTCTTGCCGAGCACCCTCCACCTGGCTCCGCCCTGCGTACTGGTCTGGATGAACATGTCTTCTTTAACTTCTTGGTTGTCAGACTTCCACTCAGTTCAATTTTCTGTCAGTTCTGGCTGTTATTGTTTTTTAAATTGTTGTTTTTCCTCTTTTGGTTGTGCGAGGAGGAACAGTGTGTCTACCTATGCCTCCATCTTGGCCGGAAGACTACCTCTGTAAGTTTTAAGCAACAGATATGTTCAATATTGAATCTATTAAATTAAATATATGTACATCTACAAAAAGAAAAATTACTTTCCAGGAGGACTGCAATGTAAATACATATTGTAAAATGATTATTTCCTCAATTAACAAGTTTCTTTGTTTCTTTCCAATATCACAAAATTAGCATGTGCATTTAGTGTAATGTCTATAATTATTCAAACAGGCCGTTATCTTAAAAAACTTTACACAATAATACAAAAATATATCTGGAGGAATTCACAGGTGGATAAAGCAAAAATGAGTATTATTTTTAAAAAGATTTTTTTAAATGTATTTCAGACAGACAATGGTTAAAAAAATGTAATACTAGTATTAAAAAGAACATATTATACTTTGATTCACAATGACTATCCCAGAAATATCCTAATATGTCGGAAAATTTAGTATAATAAATATGGAATTTTAAAAACATGAACATCATATATGTAATAAATGGTCCTGCAATCATTAGTTACCTATTGAAAGAAAATTAGATTGTAAATCCATGCTTACTACAATTTCCAGATATAAAGATATAAAAAGAAAGAACAATGTCTTAAAAAGAAGACATTGATCCAAAATATTGGTTGAAATAACTTTTAAAGAGGACACAAAAGGCAGAAAAAATTTTCATTCGCAGTACAGTATCATAATGAGAAATACATTTAGATGTCTAAATAATGTTTTATATGATATTAATAAGCAAATATACATTTCTAAATATGACTGATATGTCTTTGTATAATAAACAAAAAATCCTGAGACTGGAAAGCTATGTCCAGGAGTTTTATTCTCATGGGTCCTCTGCTTTATTTTATTCTGCCACCAGCCCTAAGTTAAAGAGGTGCAGTACAAATCTTGGCAGCATCAGGTTCTCTGTCCAGTGTTCCTGAGGTGCCATGTGTCACAGGAATCTTAACTGCAAACTGAGTTTATTGACCATCCTGGGTGACATCTATTGTGGATACATCTTTGCTACTGTTGCATCATCTATGTGCAAATCTAACCACAGTCACAAATCTAAACAGAGCTTTAGGTTGTTTTCAATTCCAAAGGCCTTTTAAGAGTGTGATATTTAGCAGGAGTAAATAGACTGGCTAACAAAGGTGGGATATATCCTCATACCTAATGAACTAGTGTCAGTAACAAGCAAAGGTTTGACACAGAGAGCCACATTCTTGTTCTGAGCTGCCCTGCTGCAGGACTCAGGTGAAAGCTCAGAACAGTTTATTTGCTCATAATCCAAATCAAGAAATTAACATTGCTTTAAACTTCAAACAAAATAAAGACGTATTATCTCAGATGAGAAAATGTCCAACATGAATTTCTTATAAAACTAATATTTACACAAGATGGGACAAAAATAGATTTACAGTTGTTTGTACACAAAATAAAGTTTATTTTTGTATTATTGTTTATTAATTGTATTATTTTCCATATAAATGAAAACCTACTTTTTCCTACCCTGTATATAAGCCAAAAATAAAAATAAAACCAAAGGGAGATGAAATTAGAGTGAGCAATTTATATAGCACAGCTCCATAGTGAGATGGTAGGAACTATGGAAGTTATACTTGGATGTTAATTATCACTAAAATAACTACCCATGATGGTTCAGGTGTATCAGATTTTTTTGTTGTTGCTTAATTACTTCATTTGTTTTTTTATTGTTCAGTTACAATTATCCTCACTTTCCCCCATTACTCTCCCCTGCTCTACCCACCCCCATCTCCCACATTCAACCCCAATCCCACCCCCATTGTCTTTGTCCACGAGTCCTTTATACATGTTTCTTGACAGCCTTTCCACTTCTTTTCCCCATTATCCCCCTCTCCTCCCTCCTGTCTGGTTACTGTCAGTTTGTTTTTTATTTTTTATGTCTCTGGTTCTATTTTGCTCACTTGTTTGTTTCGTTGATTAGGTTCTACTTACAGGTGAGATCATATGGTATTTGTCTTTCACTGCCTGTCTTATTTCACTTAGCATTATGCTCTCCCAGGTGCATCAGAGATCTTATAGAATAACCCATTTCAACATAAACTCAAAAATCTCATTAGAAGGAAATCATGAAAGCCTCTTTGAAAACCATGTCAGAAGGAATATTTTATGTTTTGTGGTACTTCATTTCTATGGAAAAAAGTCAATTCTGTTTTTGGATTTAAGAAACTAATCCAACTCTATCAATAAATCATCTTTGTAGAATTTTTCCCTCAGCTAAAATAATCAGTAAGTAAAAAAGAGAAATATGACCCTTAGTCTATATTTTCTATCTATATAGTCCACCACCAACTCATATTTAAATATTTATAAATATAGTATCAAAATAGTACATAAAAATTTTTGTAAAGAACTGACTATGGTCCTGGTGTGATTGCATCCTGTGTATCTGTTCTTTTATTTTCCTATATTTTTTAATTGATGTTCAAGTACATTTGTCTACATTTTCTCCCCACCACTACCCCAGCTCCACCCTTGATTCTACCCCTTTTGACTTCGTTCATGTGTCCTTTATATATGTTCCTTGATGACCCTTCCCCTACTTTCCTCCACTAACCCTCTCCCCTCTGATTACTGTCAGTTTGTTCTTTATTTCAATCTTTCTTGTTATATTTTGCTTGCTTGTTTGTTTTGCTGATTAGGTTCCACTTATAGGCAAGATTGTATGGTATTTGTCTTTCACCACCTGGCTTATTTCACTAGATGCATCCATGCTGTTGCGAAGGGTAGGAGCTCCTTCTTTCTTTCTGCCATGTAGTATTCCATTGTGTAAATGTACCATAGTTTTTTGATCCATTCATTTACTGATGGGAACTTTGGTTGCTTCCAACACTTTGCAATTGTAAATTTTGTGCTGCTATGAACATTGAGGTACATAGGTTCTTTTGAACTGGTGTTTCAGCTTTCTTAGGGTATAATCCCAGCACCTTGTGTGTCTGTTCTGCAGAACTGAGATCATTTATCTCCACCCACCTTCTCTCACACCTGAGTGGGTGCCACCACCCAAAAGGAGATTCAATGGATGTGGACATGAGCCCTCTGAAGCACCAGAATTTTCTCTATGGTTGTGAACCAAAGGCTAACAAAGATTATGACTTTAAGGTGGATAATGATGAAAATGAGCACCAATTTTCTTATGAGTGGTCAGTTTAGGGTCTGGTGCAAAGGATGAATTACACATTGTTAAAGCAGAGGGAATGAATTATGAAGGCAGTCCAATTAAGGTAACTCTGGCAACTTTGAAAATGTACAGCCAATAGTTTCCCTTGATGGCTTTTAAATAACACTACCTGTGGTCTTACAGTTCAATTGTGGTCCAGGGCCTTTGCATATTAGTGGACAGCACTTAGTAGCTGTGGAGGAAGATGAAGGGGAAAAGGATGTGAAACTCCTGATTATATCTGGAAAGTGTTCTGCTCCTGGAAGTGGTAACAAGTTTCCACAGTAAAAAGTAAAACCTGCTGTTGATTAAGATAATGAGGACAATGATGACGATGAAGGTGATGATGATGATAATTGTGGGAATGAGTGAGCTGAAGAAAAACTCCAGTAAAAAAATCTGTTTAAGATACTGTAGCCAAAAATCACACCAGGATGGAAAAGACTCAAAACAACCAAACCAAGATAAAAAAGTCAAGAATCCTTCAAAAACAGAAAAAAAAATCGTAAAATACTGAAAGGACCTAGTTCTATAAAAGACATTAGAGCACAAATTCAAACAAGTATAGAAAATGGTGGTTTGCTTACAAAACTGGAAGTCAACTCCATCAATTACGAAAGCATTGCTTCTGGATGACTGACCATGAGACTATTCAAGATCCCTGGCAGTAGAAGTAGTCTCTTTAAGAAAATAGTTTAAACAGTTTGTTAAAATTTTTCCTCTTATTTTATTTCTATAACAATTGATATCTGGGTGTCCTTTTTAAAATACAGAGGGAGAACTTTCCATACTGTGTTTCATAAATGTTGTTTAGGTTCCATTGCCAAGAACGTATGCCAGTTTAGTTTTTTTAATCATTTTTTATTATTATTCTATTGCAGTTGTCCCAGTTTTCCCCACTTTACCCTCCTCAGCCCAGCCCAACCCCCTGCTCCCACAGTCAATCCCCCCACCGTTGTCCATGTCCATGGGTCATTCATATGCATTCTTTGACTAGTCCCTTCCCCTTCTTTCTACCACTACCCCCTTCCCCATCTGTTCACTTTGAGTCCATGTTTCCATGCCTGTGGTTGTATTTTGTTTGTTAGTTTATTTTTTGTTCATTATATCCCTCTTATAAGTGAGAGCATATGGTATTTGTCTTTTACTGACTAGCTTTTTTCACTAGCATAATGCTGGAGATATACCCGAAGAATCCCAAATCACCAATTCAAAAGAACTTATACACCCAATGTTCATAGCAGCACTATTTACAGTAACCAAGTGCTGGGAAGAACCTAAGTGCCCATCAGTAAATGAGTGGATCAAGAAAACTGTGGTACATTTACACAATGGAATATTATACAGCAGAAAGAAAGAAGGATTGCCTGTTTCTTTTTAAAGATGATAGTCCACCCTTTGCTTAGTTTTAAGTAATTATGGAATATTATGATAGAACATAGTAGTAGTGGTCATCAGACAAATAGAAATATTGGTGAAACAAAAATATACATGTGAAATAATTCAGTATTTTAATAAAATAAAAAATGTACTCTGTTTGCATTAAATATACGGTATTCTTTTACACATAAATGATATGATGGCCCATAATTCATTCTTTCAAGGAGGATTTTACATGTTGTGCCATGCATGTGCTCAGTGCTGGGCATGCTAAATTTGGGGGGGACATGACATCAATTCTTCCCTCAAAGAACACATGGTTCCAGAGATGTGTATTCTGAACAGTTTCTAATGACATGGACAAGATGGATGCATTGAATTGTCCATCTTCTCTTGTATAATATTTTGACTAGTGCTATGGCTTTGTGAAATTGCTCACTGGCAAAGCTATAGCTTTAGTGAAAAAATGGGACATAGCCAGAGAAGATGGATATTCTGTGGTCAACAGAAGGAATTATGTTTAGGCATATAAAACATCCCAATGCTCAACTTCAATTAGATTATACTTATACTTTCTGAAGACAGCTACAATAAAGAAAGGAAAATTAATTTTTAGATCTCAAATTTTTATTTCTTTTTCAATAGTATTTTTTCCATTTCTGTTTGTTCCCTTTATACCTTCTCCCACTTACACCCACCTTCACCCACCCCCTACAATCACCACACTGTTGTCCATGTCCATAGGTTCCTTTTTCCTTTTTCTCTATGTCTACAGCCCATAGTACAGCACCAATCCCTAAGCTGTCAACCTGCTCACTATCTGAGTCTGTCTCTATGTTGCTTGTTATCTCAATTTGTTTTTTAGATTCCACACATGAGTGAAATTACATGGTATTTGTATTATTCTGACTGGCTTATTTCATTTAGCATAATGTTCTCCAGGAAGTAAAAATCTTGTATTGATGGAAGCCTCAAGTTGGGTCTTCTTGGGGGAAACAGCAATCTGAATCATAAGAATGTTGCTGTTGCCATCATTTAACTTATAAGCAATGTACGTTGGTGTAAATTTCACAAGCAACAACAGTGTCTAGCCAACCTGGAAAATTACCGAGTGTTAAAATGGCTTGCAAGAGACTAGACAGTAGTTTGGGGGTATCGCTGGCTCTATATGTCTTACAGGACTCCTTTTGTCCTGGCCTCATGCACTATTTTCTAAGCTTATGGAGGACAGATATGTGATAGATCAATACATATGAAAACAATAATTTAAATATTACTCATCTTTTTCAGAAACACAGATATTCTATATCTTGCAAAATCAACCTGTGTAAAGATACTTCAAGTTATTATTTAACTGTCTTGAAAATTCCAATACTTCTATTTCTATATTTTCCTAGATTTATCTATCATTTCCATGTTTGTATACATACATGAATATGCATTTGTATATGTAAATCCTATTTAATTTTGTGTTTGAATTCTAAGTGAATCATAAGGATTCTTAATTTTTTTACCAATGGGTATGAAATGGAAGATTGTAAAAGCTATTTATTTTAGGAAAAAAATATTATTAAAATATTATTAAATATCTCAAATATATTATAGGTTATTTTGTATCCATAATTAATGCATTTTAAATGCAAAATGCTTTTTAAAAATAGTGGCTGTTATCTGTACTCCTCTTCATTAACTGTATTAATTTGTTTAATAATGTAGATTGACTATGCATCCATCACTCTATGCCAACAACCTCCTACTCTATAATATACCATGTTTCTACCCATGCCAAAATTTCTCAATAGAGCACCTAATGTGATCTTTCTACAACATAAAATCAATTATTATTTATTGTTTTTTAAAAAAGCAAAAACATAAAAAAATTATTTTTTAACATTAACTAAGGAATATAATGTCCATATTTCTTAATAAGAGCCTTAACAGGCTAACTCCAATCTCTCAATTTTTATTTTCTATTAAATCTTTCAGTAATGCCTCATATCCTGGCTATAATAAATGCCTTCATGCACTAAATGCATTTTATTGTAACATCTTATTTTTAATAAAGAAACAATTCATCTAATCTTTTATGCATCCTATCTACTTAGAATACACTTTTCCACCACTCACAGGCTGGGCAACTCCCTCTTGATTTTCATGACCCAGGATTATTTCCCCCTGGTAAACAAGTATCACTCTTCTCCTACCTCGGAAATCCCACAGCACTCCCCGTGCTTATTGTATTATAACTGTTAATTATGTCTATATCCTTGTGAGGGAATGATGTTCTGCTACAAGATATGTAACTCATGCTTTCATGAGTTTTATTTTAGTATATTTCATTATATATTTTATTTTTGAGGAGATATATGTGTGTTTGTGTGTGTGTGTGTTTGTGTGTGTGTGTGTTTGTGTGTGTGTATATATATATATATGTATATATATATATATATATGCCCATATTTTATTTGTGCTTACATTGAGGTAAAAAAGAACAAATCTTGTATGTTCAGGGTTAGATCTCTGAAAGTAAAATCATTCACGGTGTTCATTAATTGAAAAAACAAAATGTGGACCTCCGGCCAAGATGGAGGCATAAGTAGACACACAGCGCCTCCTCAAACAACCAAAAGAAGGACAACAACACATTTAAAAACAAAAAACAACCAGAACTGACAGAAAATTGAACTGTATGGAAGTCCAACAATCAAGGAGTTAAAGAAGAAACATTCATCTAGACCATTAGGAGGGGCAGAGATGGGCAGCTGGTCAGAGAGGACTCATGGCAAAGTGGCGGCTGGTGGACCCAGCAAGGCAGTGGCTAGCAGACTGGGCTGCCCCACATTCTTGTGCAGATAAACCAGGAGGAACAACTAGGGAGTGAGAGAGACCGCACAACCCAGGGTTTCAGCGTGGGGAAATAAAGTCTCAAAGCCTCTGACTGAAAATACCTGTGGGGGTTCAAGTGGCAGTGGGAGAAACTCCAAGCCTCACAGGACAGTTCATTGGAGAGACCCACAGCATCCTAGAATGTGCACAAACCCATCCACCCAGGAATCAGCACCAGAAGGACCCAATTTGATTGTGAGTAGCAGGGGAAGTGATTGAAAACTGGCAGAGAGTGGAACAAGATGTATTGTTCCCTCTCAGACCACTCCCCCACATACATTGTCACAACGCAGTGATATGGGTTACCCTGCCCTGGTGAACACCTAAGATTCCACCCCTTACTATGTAACAGGTGCCAAGACAAAAAAAAAAAAAAAAAAAAATAGTGGCCCAAATGAAAGAACAGATCAAAGCTCCAGAAAAAATACAACTAAGAGATAGCCAACTTATCAGATGTAGAGCTCAAAAAACTAGTTATCAGAATGCTCCAGGAACTCACTGGGTACTTCAACAGCATAAAAAAGACCCAGGCAGTGATGAAGGTTGCATTATGTGAAATAAAGAAAAATCTACAGGGAACCAACAGTGAAAGGAAGGAAACCAGGACTCAAATCAACAATTTGGAACAGAGGGAAGAAATAAACATTCGACTAGAACGTAATGAAGAAACAAGAATTCAGAAAAATAAGGAGGGGCTTAGGAACCTCCAGGACAACTTTAGATGTTCCAATATTTGAGTCATAGGGGTGCCAGAAGGAAAAGAGGAAGAGCAAGAAATTGAAAACTTAATTTGAAAAAATAATGAAGGAAAACTTCCCCAATCTGGCAAAGGAAATAGACTTCCAGAAAGTCCAAGAAGTTCAGAGTCCCAAAGAAATTGTACCCAAGGAGGAACAAACCAAGACACATCATAATTACATTATCCAAGATTAAAGATAAGGAGAGAATCTTAAAGGCAGCAAGAGAAAAGGGAACAGTTACCTACAAAGGAGTTCCCATAAAACGATCAGCTGATTTCTCAAAAGAAACCTTATAGGCCAGAGGGAGCTGAAAAGAAATATTCAAAGTCATGAAATGCAAGGACCTACATCCAAGATTACTCTATTCAGCAAAGCTATCATTTAGAACAAAAGGGCAGATAAAGTGTTTCCCTGATAAGGTCAAGTTAAAGGAGTTCATCACCACCAAGCCTTATTATGTGAAATATTAAAGGGACTTATCTAAGAAAAAGAAGATAAAAAATATGAACAGTAAAATGACAACAAACTCACAGCTAACAGCAACTGAATCTAAAAAAACAAACAAAAAAAAAAAAAAACCCCCGAAACAAACTAAGCAAACAACTAGAACAGGAACAGAATCACAGAAATGAAGATCACATGGAGGGTTATTAGTGAGGGAGTGGGAGAGGGACAAAAGGTACAGAGAATGAGTAGCATAAATAGTAGGTAGAAAATAGATAGGGGGAGGTTAAGAACAGTATAGGAAATGTAGAAGCCAAAGAGCTTACATGTATGACCCATGGACATGAACTGAGGGGGGAATGCAGGTAGGAGGGGGTGTGCAGGGTGGAGGGGAAAAAGGAGAGAAAAATATGGGACAACTGTAATACTATATTCAATAAAATATTTTTTAAGAAAGAAAAAACAGAATGTGTTTCACAATTTAAACCCAAACTAAGAAGAACTCCAAGTAAAGCTTTGAGAAAAAGAAAAAACAAATCTCACTCTGTTGATGATGATTTTTGCGTTATTACTAAGAGATTGCTTCTACCTAGAAATTTGTGTGGTGGCAATTTCCATGTGGAGAGTGGACAGGAGTTAAGAAGTACAAAGTGACAAGTATCCCAAATCCTTCAGAGTTAAAAGAGAATCAATCCAGTTCATAACTGAATTAATATGGGGCCTTCATGCTCTGAGAAAAAATTAATTATGGAAGATCACAAATATATCTTTTCAAACACCTTTTTGAGTTATAAAGTATATATTCTAAATATTCACCCATTTTGCATATGCACTTCAATGCTTTTAGTAACGGTATTGTGCAATTATTACCACAGATTCAACTCAAAATGGACCTATCCTGTTTAATGAGATACTGAGTTGCTTTTCAGTAATAAACCCACAAGCCATTAAGCCAAAACATGCTCCGAGGAGAAAATTTTGACCTCCAGCTGCACCTAGAACCACAGTCTTGCTCTCCTATACACACACGCACACACACAGAACCAAAGACAAGAATGTAACCCTGGAACTTGAAAATCAGAATTCTTCCAGAAGCAATGGGTCCATTGCCAAGAAGGTCCTGTGCTAATTCCCATTTACCATAAATGAAGGGCTAAATTCCAAGGTCCTCCAATTAAAATTCATCCCACCAACACTTCTGAATACCCGTTCCTCCAAACTCTTTAACCACCTATTCCAGTGAACAAAATGGATTTGAGGGACTAGTAGATCCATATTTTGGGTTGGTGACTTCTTAATCAATGTCTTTCCTTATTCCAAACTCTTATTCTTTGTGATTTGGCCTTTTGAAGCATCAGACACACAAACTTGGGTTCAGTAATACAATCATTACCACTATCTAGTTTTAGGAAATTAGTATCACCACAAAAATATTACATATTTTGTGACTATTTGTGTCCAATCCCTGTTCATCTCCCTAGTGCTAGGCAGCCACTAATTTATTTTCTGTGTATAGATTTTCCCTTTTTGTACATTTCATGTAAGTGGAATAATAAAATATCTAATCTTTTCCTTTTGGCTTCTTTCACTTAGCATAATGTTTTTAAGCTTCATATTATATAACGTGTCAGTGGTTTATTCCTTTTTAATTGCTAAATTGTATCTGTTTATATGATATACCGCACTTGTTTATCTTTTTACCAAATGATGGACATTTGAATTTTTTCCAATTTGGGATTACTATAAATAACACTGGTTTGAACATTCATGTACAAGTCTTTGTATGAACATATATTTTCATTTTTTTTCAAGTGGAGTCCTAGGAGTGGGATCCTTGTCATATGGCAAGTTTATTTTTAACCTTTTATGAAACAGATAAAATATTTTCCAAATGAAGTAATATTTTAAATTTTCACTGGCAGTATATTATGAAAGTTCCTGTTTCTCCCAATCCTCAGTAGTGCTTGTCTTGTAAATTGTACCATTTCTACAGAATGAAGTGGAATCTCACTATAGTTGTAAGTTACATTTTCTTACTGACTAGTGTAAGTTTCCTACTAACTAGCATTTTTTGTTGCACTCATTAGTAATTCTTATATTTTCTTTGGTAAAAATTATAATGGAATTTTTAATTTATGTCTTTTTTTTTTTTTTTTTTTGCTGGTGGAAATGAGGCCATTTCATGGAGTCGCAAGAAAAACACTTCAGAGACCTGCATATGGGAGGTCGTGGCATAGTGGTAATGTTTACTGAAGCTGGAACAAATAAAAAGGACTATTCTGGGTTCAGCTGCAGTGTCTCATTGCCATCTATTCACCATGGAAAAAATACAGCTTTGTCTTCATAAAACCCAGAACAAAGGCCAAAGTCCAAAGGTTCTGTGCCACACTGAAGCTTAGTGAAATTTAGTGCATGTCTGTACTTACCTGGCTAGTATAGTCTGTTCCCGGCTGTGTTCTGGTTGGTGCTGCTTTGCTGTACCCATGCTCACACTTGAAGCCCAGGACCCCAGGTGGGTGCTAGGGCTGCATGGCTGCTAGGGAGAGAGCGTGGGAAGGAACAAGGTGAGTGCATGTTACCAGGTAAGAAATGGAGAGAGAGAGAGAGAGAGAGAGATTCTTTATTAAGCTTGGGTTATATTATGTCAGTCTTGGGAAAGACCATGTGCTCTTTCAAACTAGCCAATCAACTTCCCAATCTTTCATGACCTTCTGCTGGTTCCTCCTTCTAATTAATCCATTTTCCAGATCTTCCAGTGTTCTGTATAACTTATCTAGTCCAATCCTTTTCCTAGGCTAGACAAATAGGCCTTTATGGTCTATCTTAGTTCCTACTGTGCATGCAACATAGTCGAAGCACCTCCCCTGTGTCATCTTCACTTCTACTGGGCATGCATCCAGCAGAAGAATTTCCTCATTATTGTTCTATTCCTCCACCCCATAATCTGGGCAAATGGACCAGTTGTACCCTAGAGATATTGGAAAGTTGATTCTTCCTTTGGAGGGGAGGAAGGGTTGTTAATTCCCTTGGTGGGGAAATGAAGCAATCCTCTGGGAAGTCTATGAATGGGGCAACTTCCTAGCAAAGCAGGCCCGCCATTCAATTCAGCTCCTCAGTTTATCATGCTTAATAATGTCTGATGCCCTTTCCACCCTTTCTTTATTAATATCTAGCTACCTATGTTAATACTTTCTCTTATAATTGAGGTATAAGACTTTTATATATATCCTGGATAAAAGTGTCTTACAGGATATGAGTTGAAAATGTTTCTTCCTACTCTGGGTCTTGTCTTTTTTTTTTTTCCTATTCTTTACTTTTTTGATGTTTTTTGTTGAAGTGTTGTAAGTGTTTGTAATTTTCATGAAGTGCTATTTATTATTTTTATGTTATAAATGCTGCTAAAATATTTTTGCCTAACCCAATGTCACAAACATTTTCTGGTATGTTTTCTTCTAAATGTTTTATAGTTTTAACTCTTGCATTTAAACTATAATCCTTTTTAGGTTAATTTTTGTGTATGATGTGGTGTAAGAGTCTGTGGTATTAATAAATGTATTTAATCCTTGTCCTGATTCCTGGCACAAAGCTCCCAAAGCCAGATGAGTTTCCTAAGTTATAGGGGTGTCTTTTTTTAATGTAAGAAAACACTTTTGAACACATATAAGTTTCTGCTAATGAGATGACTGAGGGTGGGTCCCCTAGATAACATTAGGATGGTGCTGGTCATCAGAACAACAAAGAGATTAAAAGGTTGGGACTTTTAGCCCTACTCAAGGGTTTCAAAGAAGGAGGAGGGGCTGGAGATTAAGCTCTATAAAAACTCTTAAACAATAAGATTTAATGATATCCATGTTGGTAAACACATCCAAATGCTGGGAGGGTAATACACCCCAGTTTCATGGGGACAGAAAATTCTGAGCTTAAGGACCCTTCTGGACCTCAACCTTTGTAACT
Organism: Micronycteris hirsuta; assembly: GCA_004026765.1. Classification (NCBI taxonomy): domain Eukaryota; kingdom Metazoa; phylum Chordata; class Mammalia; order Chiroptera; family Phyllostomidae; genus Micronycteris; species Micronycteris hirsuta. The sequence goes on from PVJI01011257.1 coordinate 44,017, forward strand.
CTTTATCAGATTTTTATCTTCATGATCCTGTATTTCATTCATATGTAGCATATAAAATACCCTACATTATGTTATCATTTTTATTATCCTATATCATAAACTTGTAAGTAGATGTAAATGTTTTTCTGAGCTTTGTAAGCCTCTCTAACAAATGATCAAACCCAGGAGGAAATCCGGGAACCTCTGATCTATAGGTCCTATTCTACCAAGCTACAAGTTCTGCCATAAGAATATGTCTTTTGGACAAAATGTTTGTGTGTATTCATCATGTCTTGTCCAAGTAGTCCTCCATTAGTATTTAAAAAAGATTTTAAGAAACCCCAATTTGTGTCAGTTACACTAAGAAACAAATGAGGGAGTCTTTTGTGCCTATTTGGACCGGAGTCATATTATGGAAGCATTTTGTGTGCATCACAGCTTAGTACCTGCAGTTACTGTAACATGAGCAATAAAATGGGAGATAAAATTTAAGACATTGTATCAGAGCCATTGACCAGGGGCCTTTACCCATCCTGAGATTCTACTTTCTAAACCATTAGTTGAAGTGTTCGAATTTGGTTTTCCTAGGAGTGGTAGGAATCTATTGAAATTTTTTACTCAACTATTGATTTCTCAAGAAGTTACATTAGATCTATGTGGGCTTAGTCATTGTACTGTGGCCCTTTCTCTAGTGCCTGTCACATAGAAGCCTCTCAAGAAAAGATTGATATATAAATAATTGAATACGTCAAGAATTAATATCCAATCTGAACATGTAATATATTCTTCATTGTATAAACACATTCTCAAGGGCTACTGAGGTAGGTAGTCAGAACATTACTGTATCACAGAGGTCTATTATTTTTTAATTAATTTATTAAGTTCATCATTGTTTGATTTTCTGTGTATCTAGTCATAGTTGTCAGGCTGTAATTTATCCTTTTATTTTCTTAACAAGGTGCTGAGAACTTTCCTTTAAGAGTAGAAATGTCTGTCTTGGCTGGTGTGGCTCAGTGGATTGAGCACTGGCCTGAAAATCAAAGGGTTGCCGCTTCAATTCCCAGTCAGGGCACATGCCTGGGTTGTGGGCACAGTGAGGGGTGCATGAGAGGCAACCATACACTGATGTTTCTCTCCCTCTCTTTCTCCTCCCCTTTTCCTCTCTCTAAAAATAAATAAATAATATATTTTAAAAAAGAGTAGAAATTTCTAATTAACTGTTATTTTGAAAACACTGCTATCTATCTTATGAAAAAAAGTTAAAATGCTCTCAGGGTGTCCACCTGTGCCCTGTGGGCCACATGCATCCAAGGATGGATATGAATGTGGCCCAAAACAAAATTGTAAATTTACTTAAAATATTATGAGATTATTTGTGATTATGTGTCACAATGTATTAATGTGTGGCCCAAAACAAATTTTCTTCTTCCAGTGTGAACCAGAGATGCCAAAAGGTTGGAAGTTGTATGATTTAATATTTCCTATACACATTTTTCTTACATCTTATAGCTGGTAGTTGATTCACATCATACTGTCAGTTCATCAAATAGGCTGAATTTTTTAATCTGTGTGTGTCATTGCTGATCCATCTGAAGCACATGTTATCATATGCCAGGTTACTTACTGAAGCAGGAAAGGGATCCATTGGAGAAAAGAATCCTAGAGCAATATTTGAGCAGTCTCCTTAATGGGATTTTTTACATGTCTATAATTTTGTTTTTTTCTGCTGCTCTTGATAATTAAAAATGCTTATGACATATTAGCTGGTGCAACTTGAAATATCATTTTCCACTATCTATAAATTATTATTTTGGATTCTGAACAAGATATGAATTTCTTGGACATAACAGTTAAACAGTGTCCATCCATTTATGTACTATTCATTTTATGTTATTGCAGAAAAGTCTGACTAGAACAGCTGTGCCAGTTCTAGTTTCAAAAGGAACATTAGTTGCTACTCTGTGTTCTCTGTGTGCCTCTGAAGAATGGAGAGAAGTACTTGAATTTGGGATGACTTAAATTGTCAGAATCAAGTGTTAGATTACTGGAAAAAGAATCCAAATAGACTTATCAAATTAGTCATTTACTAATTCATTCAGATGTAGAAAATATCCAACAATATCAACACCAACAATAAAATACATGCTCCTGCTCTTATACAGTGATACCTCACCTATCACAGCAGTTACGTTCCAGAGACCCCCACGATAGGTTAAAATCTGCGAAGTAGCGGCGTTATATTTATTTTATTATTTATATATATTTTAAGGCTTTATAAACCCTTCCCATACTCCTATAAACCTTTCCCACTCTCTTATTAACCTTTCCCACACTCTTATAAACACTTCATATGCTCTTAAACACTTTCTACACTCTTAAACCTACATAATTTTAAGAACATATACAATTCTATATGTGTACTCACCAGTGAAGTACACTACAACTTGAATGATGAAGATCATGAATTATGTAGCTGTGCAGTACTGATGGCGATGAAGGTGATGACGGTGAGATGAATGTACTGCACAGCCAAGAAGAGCATCACAGCTCTTCTGAAGGCACCACTTCATCAGGCGCCTCATCAGGTGGTGCAGTATCTTTGCCCTGGGCTGTAACTTCTAGTTCCGTTAAAGGCATAGGCGTAACTGATCTCTTCATCTGAGTGATGAACATAGTTACCGGGAGTTGCTGGTGCTGCTTTTTCTCTTGAGTGAGAGGTTTTTATAAACTGACATGCCACTCTCAATTGTATTTATGAAGTGCAACAAACAAAGTATCTGGGGTTCCCATTCTTCAGCTGCTCGCTGAAGTTCTTTGGCCATTCTGATCATGGTTGCAAGATGATCGAGTGTTAGGCCAACCTCCTCCTCTTCTCCAACCCATAGTTCATCTTGTTCCTCATCCTCTTCTTCATTTGCTGACTTCATTATCTCCATCAGGTCTTCATCCATCAATGGTTGTGAGTGGACGTGCACAGAGGCAGCTTCTCCAAGCAGAGAAATGCTGTTGAGTCCAAAGTGTCTCTGAAATTTGTCAAACCAGCCCTTGCTGGCACTGAATGGTGTTGGTCTGGTGGGAGAAGCACTCAACGGTCCTGCTTCTTCATCATCGTCCTTGTCTTCTTCCTCGTCACTGTCCTGAACGTCCATGCTTTCCGCAAAACTATCATAAAGTTTCTTGGCCTTCATCCAGATGGTGTTGGAATCCAGTGAGATATTCTTCCTGCAGTCATTTATCCACAGGGCCAATGCAGACTCCATCCTCACAATGGCCTTATTGCGGGAAGTGACCACCCTATTTGCAGTCTTGTTAAAAGTCATTGTTGCTGTAGACCTAATATTCTTCTTGTCATTCTTTATGTATTGAACAGTAGATTCGTTGATCCCATAATGGCGGCCTACAGCCGCGTAGCTTTTGCCTTCCTTAAACATGTCGAGAAGTTCCACCTTTTCTTTGATGGTAAGCATATTCCTCTGGTGATTGGGTTCACTGCCAGAAGCCTCAGAAGGTGCATAACATTTGGGTGGCATTGTAGGGCTTGAAATAAATTCAAACTTTTATGAAAATTTCACAAAAACACAACACCGCAGAGCAACACTATGTGCAGCAATCAGACTTTGATGTGAAGTGGACAGGGAGAGATGCTGAGTGTATGGGCACAGTGCAAGAGAGCCAATCAGCACCCAGGATACAGAACACAGTGCTGTGGTTGGTTGCCTTCCATCCCATCAGCCAATAGTGTGCTGTGTACAATCTCCTGTTGGCAACCTTGTGCAAGCGGTAGTGGTATACTGCATTTCCATTGTGTACAGTATGGTATTCATCTGCTGATGAAATACATACTGTATTTTATTTTGATTTAATATTCTTTTAATATTTTTGAATTAACATTTTTTATAGTTTATATTGTTTTAAAATTTTTAGGCAAAAATAATTAAAATCATAAATATTATATAAATACCTATATACCACAAAATCCCGCGATATAGTGAAAACTCCACAATACAGAATTAGATATATTTAAAAAAAAGACCCTGCAATACAGTGAAGCCACAATAAGTGAGCTGTGATATAGTGAGGGACAACTGTATTTCAGAATCTTTGCTATTGAAATGTTCTGAGTAGAGGTTGTACATTTCACATTCTGGCTCCTTTTCACACCTTCAGCAACCAGAAAACTATATTCAAAAGATGTCAGCTGCTGGCCTATGTGAATCTTATCCATTGTGAATATAATCCATTGGTGAGAAGACTCTGTCTTGGTCCCAGTCATCCTTTGACTCAAAAAGTAGTTTCACTAAGTCCCATCCATAAATGTTTGCCCTGTGAACATGGCACTTGACAGATGCTTTTTTAAGGACAATGAAAAAGTATTTATTCAAGCAAATTATGATGTAAATGGCATTTCTTAAGCTTATGTTTCTCCAGAACAGTATTCCTAAAGCACATTGATTTTTCAATGTGCATGATTTTGAATGTGGCCTTCAAGGAATTGTTATTAAATATTTTAGATCACACAGATTTCAAGTTTTCTAAATCTTTCAATAGATCCCTATTCCTGATTTCTCCATCTTATTTTTGTAGTTATTTATTTCTTCCTAGAAAAATAAATAAATTTTTTATATCTTAATAGAACTATCACACCAATATGGCAATAATTTTTAGTGATTTATAAATGTCTATAAAACTCATTCTTTGCAGTCATTGTTATAATGTATACTATCCTTCCCACAGAATATATGAGAGGGATAAGAAACTATAAAATCTATGCCCAATAGTGTCACACTCTTATTAAAATAGGTGTAGAATAGTAAATTAATAACAATGTACTTTCTGAAATTGAATCTGTATTTATTGACCCAGGAGTCAGGATTCTTGGTAGTCTGAATTTAAATTCTTTGTCATAAGCATAAGAAAGTATTGAAATAAAACTTTTAAATAACTGTGTTATCAGTGACAACTTATAGCTGTATTGCTGCTATGGATATATTATGGGTTATTAAAATAGTTATTATGCCAGTAGGTGAATTTTCATTCCTGATGTTTTCATTATAGTAAGAATGGTAAGCTTACAGTTCTCCCCTTGGGAATAGTAAAAGTCTTTCAAGTGAAAGAATCGATCACAGATTTCATATAAACTAGTAACATTTTAACCACTGTAGAGAGAAGCAGTACTTGATATTGAAATTTTTTATCTGCCTACATCACTTAACCTGTTTTTTAAAAAATTTTACCTCATCTTAGTATTAATACATACCATCATTATTTTTTGCATTAGAACAGCTTTTATCCTGTTGATAGTCAGCATCCCAGCTTGTGGGGAAACTATTCTCTGAGTGTTGAAGAGAGGAATTATGAACTATGTCCATATTCATTTCCTTTAAAGTCAAGTAGCATATTTCCATCACAGGAGTGATTAAAACAAAATAAATTTACCTGCAATCATTGAAATATTAATACATACACAAACACAGTCTCATAATTCATGAATTCACTGTACTAATTGATCCTTATGCAGCATAGCACATTCATTCATTCATCCATCCATTCATTCATCCCTGAAACATACATTGTACATGTATAATGGGTACAAGTGGTATTTTGGATGCTTGTAATCAAGTTGAATGTGTGCCTCTTTCAGAAGTGATATTTTTACATCTTGACATGTGTCGTGAAGCTATATATAGGTAAATACCACACAGATCCCATATGTAGGTAAATACCACTTTCTTTTTAACCAAAGGATATAAGTCGATAAAATATTATAGTCTAGTTGTAACAGTGTACAAAATTCTTCCAAGTCTGATTTCATAAGTATGTGATATGCAATTAAATATATAGGATGCAGATATAACATTTAATTAGGTAAAAATTCCAGTCTGAATGAGGATGCCTATACTATAGTTGGAAATAAGAGGGAGTAATAAATTATGGTTTTTAAAAACATGACATTAAACCTGCCACTAAAACCTGAATCTGTCTTGATTGTAACCTTGGGAAATCACAATACTTTTTGGCTTCCATTTGTTAATTTTCATTATGAGGATGATTGTAATAGCTAGCTACAAGACTGTGTAAAAATTAAAGGAGGTCATACATATAAATCTTGTAGCATAGTGCCTGGCCTAAAGTAAACCCTCAGAAAGTGTTATCACTTAACACACAATTATTGAACCTTTGCATTTATTTTATTGTCACCTGAGTATATTCTTTTATTGATTTGAGAGAGAGAGAGGTAGGCAGAGAGACAGAACTATTGATGTCACAGAGAAACACCGATCAGCTGCCTCCTGCATGTGCCCTGACCAGGAATGGAACCATCAACCTTTCAGTGCACAGGAAGTTGTTTCCTGGCTAGGGCAAATTTTAGTATATTTAAAGGATCAGGAAGTATGACAACCATGTAACTGTGTTAAATAAATATATAGGTTATAAAATGGTATGTGGGCAATAAATTAGATTAAAGGAACATTTTAATAAAATAATGTTCTATTTATAGATTTCAGTATAAGTGACTCACAATGGAGATTCATTTATTTGCTTCTCAAGTGTTATAATACTTCCAATTGAAAAATGTCTGAAGAGGCCCGGCTGGTGTAGCTCAGTGGATTGAGTGTGGGCTGGGAACCAGAAGGTCCCGGTTCGATTCCCAGTCGGGGCACATGCCTGGGTTGTGGGCCAGGTCCCCAGTGAGGGCCATGTGAGAGGCAACCATACAATTCTCTTTCTCTTTCCCTTCTCCTCTCTCTAAAAATAAATAAATAAAATCTTTAAAAAAAAAGAAAGAAAAATGTCTGAAGAAAATGATTAAAGTACTAGGATACCAAGTGTTATTATATTTTGAAATGACATTTTAATTGCTTGTTTTTAACTCTTGAGTCGACATATCTGGAGCTATTACAGTAAGTAGGTTCTAGGCCAGGAGTGTCAAACTCATTTTCACTGGGAGTCACATCAGCCTCATAGTTGCCTTCAAAGGGCCAATGTAATTTTAGGATTGTATAAATGTAACAACTTCTTAACAGTTAAGTGAGAGCTTGGCACTGCCACTGGGTAGAAACAAGGTGCTGGGCTGGATAAAACAAGATGGAGGGCCAGATTCGGCCCATGGGCCTTGGGTTTGCCACCTGTGTTCTAGGCAGAAGTGTGATTGAAAACATTAGAAGAGGAATATGTATTTTCAACAATTGGAAGATGAACTATACCAATAAAATCACACACATTCCTTAAGATTTCGTTCAAATGTTGTCTGCACAATGATGTTCTCTATCTTCTTCTAAGAACTTTATATTCCTTCATCTCTATTTTCTTAATATACTGTACATTGTACATGCTATTATTTTTAGTACTAATAGTTGTTTTTTTTTTTTTTTTGTCTTTCACCTGGGGACATGCCCATTCATGCTAGAGGGAGAGGAAGGAAGGGAGAGAAAGAGGAAAAGAAACATTCACATGAGAGAGAAACATTGACCTGTTGCCTTCCGTAAATATCCTGACTGGGGCACCGAACCCACAACCCAGGCACGTGCCCTGACTGGGGATCAAACCTGAGTCATGACCCTTAAGTTTGTGGGACTACTCTCAACCAACTGAGCCACACCAGCCAGGACAACACTAATAGTTATTTATTATATATTTATCTTCCTGACCTCAAGACCACAGACCAATCAAGTCTTAATGGGCTATATAGCTCCAAAGGTCTATCCAGAAAGTATCCATCCATGAACTATGAAAAATAGAAACATTTATTGAAGTAGATATAAGATACAAGAAACATTACCCATAGGACAATGATGCTTCAGTTTCCTTCAAAATCGGCACCTTGAGACCTCATATAGTTGGGACTTCTCCCAGCCTCTCTTCCATTTTTCAAATTACTCTGCAAAATCCTTCATTGAAATCACCATCAGCTACCTCATTATATTTTCCTGAATCTCATCAACAGTGTGTGAAATCTCTTTCCTTTAGAGGGTAACTAAGTGCTTTTCACTCACTGCTTTTAAGATTCTCCCTTTGTCTTTAACTTTAGGCATTTTACTTATGCTATCACTTGGTGTGGGCCTCTTTGCATCCTTGTTGTTTTGGACTCTGTGCTTCTTAGACTTGTATATCTATTTTTTTCACCTAATTTGGAAATTTAATGTCATTATTTTTTCATATAGCTTTCAAATTTCTTGCTCCCTCTCTCCTCCTTCTGGCACACCTTGATAGGAACGTTGCTTTGTTTGAAGTTGTTCCCGGAGCTCTTTAAGCTATTCTCATTTGGTTTATTTATTTATTTATTTATGGATTCTTTTTTCTTTTTGATGTTCTGTTTGGGTGTTTTTTTACTTACTTATATTCCAAATCAATGCTTTGATTCTCAGCTTCATCCACTCTACTGTCGATTCCTTGTAAATTGTTTTTATTTCAATTAGTGTATTCTTCATTTCTGAGTGATTATTTTTTATGCTGTTGAGGTTCTCACTGAATTCATTGATCATCCTTATAACCAGTGTTTGAACTCTGAATTTAGTAGCTTGCATCTCTGCATTTTGCTTAGTTCTTTTTCGAGAGTTTTGTTTTGTCTTTCATTTGTTTCCATGTTTCCTTATCTCCTCATTTTTGCAGCCTCTCTGTGTTTGTTTCTATGTATTACATAGCTCCCTTGGTAAAGTGGCCTAATGTAGTAGGTGTTCTGTAGGATTCAGTGGCACAGCCATCTCTATCACCACCTAACTGAGTTCTTGAGATGTGCCTACCAAGTGGGCTGTGTTTACCCTCCTCTTGTAGAGACTTGATAGCTTTTGGCACATCAATGGGAGGGATTACCCAGGCCAGTCAACTACAAGGATTTACCACCAAACTCCAACCGCCATGGAGGATCAGATGTGCAGGGCCCACTTCACTGAGCATGACTTACTTCACCAGGTTCTGGTGCTTACTGAGTCTGCCCTTTGACAGTGTCACTTGTGGAGGTGGTGGGTAGTGGTGCTCCGATATGGTCTGAAGCTGTCCACTGGGTATGCTGGCTCTGGAGCCTCCTAGCAGCTGCAGATCAAGGTCAGCCACCACCTATGTTCTGTCCAGGGCAACCCAGCATTAGCTACAAAGTGATCTGCAGATGGCTGCTATGTGTACTTATGTTTGCATGTGACAAATGACTAGAATTAGAGGGGTAAAAACATTGTAAGATATAAAATGCCAAATCACTATACTGTAAACCTAAAACTAATATAACTTTAACAGGGTACAGCTGGGGGTTGGGGGGCCCAAATGAGGATTTGTAATGGGGTCTGGAACTCAAGGTGTCCAGGAAATATTAGAAATATATGTAAGATGTCCTCACCCCCACAAGTCTGAACAGGCCAGAGATGGGATTCCTGGAGCAGGGCCATTCAGAGCTGTTTTGCATAACAGCAGCCTTGCAGATAACTTCTGGCATGGTCATTTAACGTATCTATAACCTTTAATTGGTTGTATAGATATGTTAAATAGCTGTGGCCATGTTTTGAGCTAGGGGGATGGGAATGACTTCCACCCAGTATGTAACTGGGAGGCAACTCCCCCTAGACACAGCGCCTACATGAAAGCTTGGAGATGATTGGCTCTGTGCCATGGGGGCCACGCCTGCCCACAGTTAACATGGCAGCCCAATAAAGCTGGAAGGATATGAAGTGCTGGCAGGTGTAGCTGATTGAAGGAGGAGTCGGAAATGGGGTTGCAGAGAAAGATCAGTGTGGTGGATTTAAACCCAGGCACAGCAGCCATATCCCTCTCTTGGACCACGAGGCTTTGTAGAAGTCGGAACCCCTTGGCCTGAGAGACAGACTCTCTTGCCAGACCACGAAATGTAGGAGTGGGGACCCCTCTGCCTGAAGGACAGAGGCAGGCCCACATAGCTTTGGGTGCCTTCCTTTGCCACGCAGCCCAGGAAGCAGGAGAGACTTTGCCTGGAAGGAAAGGGGTGAAAGGACTTTTGCTGGTGGGCCATGAGAAGGTGCCACATGGTTTTGGAGTAACATGCTTTTGGATTAACATGCTTTTGGATTACCTGGAGATTGCAGCAGCGACACATCGGATGGTGCCAGAACTGAGACTCTGCCTGAATCACACTTCTACTTCTTCTCCTATGGTACCAAGGACTGGGCAAAGAGGGGGAAGGAAGGACTATGTGTGTTTGTGGGTATTCTAGAGAACTTTAGTATTTTAAAGGAGACCTTAAGTCATTAATCCAAGTCTGTATAACTTGTAAATAAATAATGCTTTTCCTTTACACAAGTCTCTGGCATTGAGAGACGTCTTTCCATTGGTGGCGAGCATAACGGACCTAGAGCAGGGTTGGGACATCCTTGGATGCCCCGTCGGCCCTTGCTCTGTAAAATAACTATATAATAATGTATACTTAAATTTAAAAGTAGTAGCTAAAGTAAGCAAATAAATATGAATGTCTCAGTCTCACACTCAGAGATTATGAGTTAATTGCTGTAGGAAAGAGGTCATGACTTAATTTGTCTGATCGGGTAAAGCTAAGCTTTGAGATTTAAAAAAAAATTCAGGAGGAAAGATGGTAGCGGAGTAGGAGGGAGCGGAGTCGGCTTCCTCCTGTCCACTGGTGGGATATCTGGCCAATTTTCTGAGGAGCGGAGCGATCTCCCAGCTCTATACCAGTGTGTGGGAAGATTGACAACCAAGATTGCACACAGTTGAAAGATTAGACGGTAGGGAGTCTGCTTCAGAACAAAGGGGCACCTCGGGCCCAGCGGGGAGCTGGGAAGATGGCGGATCCAGCCGCAGCAGCTGCCCGATCTATTGTAGGAGCCTGAGGAGGGAGCTGGATTGGGGTGTGTGAGTAGCCAAAGCAGGCGTGCGGGTCTGTTGGGAGAGGCTTGGTCCCCAGCAGGCCGGAGGTCGGTACGTGGGGACGGGTCCAAAGAGGCTGGCAATCCCAGCGGGAGGAATTGGAGATTGAACTGAACGGGAGACCTGAGGCCCGGAGCTCTGGGACCGGGCGCACACACTGCAAAGCCAGTCAGGGGCGGCCCAGGTTAGTGCATGACCGGGAGCCCAGGCCGGGGGCTCATGGGAGCAGAGTCCAGAGTTGGAGCGGTCTGCGAATTCAGGGACGTGGAGCTCACACTTGGAGGGACCGAGACACAGCCCAGCACCTGTGATCGAAGACCTGCGGGGCCGATTGCCTCCATGGGAGAGGGACAGGGGAGCCCCATCGAGACCCATTGAGGGAAGCCACAGACCTCGTGGACTCCTGACTCAGTGTGGAGGCCAGGCAACCCAGGAGGGGTGCTGCGAATTCCTAGCAACTGGGCTGAAAGCAGGACGGAACCTAAGTGTGCAGCTCAGGAAGGAAGAAAGAAAAGGAAACCTGATATCTTCCCAGCCTGTGGCAGACAGAAGGACCAGAGGAGCAGGCCTGACTGGACACTTTTAAAGCTAGCTAACAAAAGGGTTTTTTTTTTTAACGTTTTGTTTTGTTTCTTTGTATTGGTTTTCTGTTTGTTTCTTTGTTGGTTTCCCCTCATCCTTCTTCCTATCTGTCCTTCTATATATTTTTTAATTCCTTCTACCATCCCTTCATTTAGTATTCCTAGTTCTCTCCTGTTTTTGTTTTTATTTTTTATTACTTTTTATTTTATTTTATTTTTTCCCTTTTTTTTCCCCTTCTCTTTCTCCCTTCCCTTCTCTTCCTTATCCACAGGTAAGACATTGAAACCTGGAATTGTGAAGAGAATAGAGTGGGTCTCAGATAAGAGCCAGCCTAAAAAAACAGAGACAGTGACAAAAATTAACATCGCTGCTCCAGAGAACTGGACAGATCAATTTAAGAATCAGAGGCTGGCAAGAAGAATCCCATAAACAATTGGAAGACAAAGAAACAATTCCCAAATGAAAGGAAAGGAGGAGCCCCAGAAAGAATGATAAATGAAACTGAGGCAAGCCAACTATCAGATATTGAGTTCAAAGCATATGTTATTAGGCAGCTCAAGAAACTCGAGAAGCTTGATGAACTCACAGAAAACTACCAGAAACTACAGGGAAACTATAATGATCTCACTGCAAACTATGTCAACATGAAAAAGGAAATAGAAACTATTCACAAGGGCCAAGAGGAAACAAAGAATACAATATCTGAACTGAAGAACACAATAGAAAGAATCAAAAGCAGGCTCGATGAGGCAGAGGATCGGATCAGTGAGATGGAGGAAAAGGTTGAAAAAAGCACCCAAAAAGAGCAAGAACAGGAAAAGAGGCTCATAAACAATGAAGAGGTATGAAGGGAAATGCAGGACAACATGAAACGTAACAATATTCATATAATAGGGATACCAGAAGGAGAGGAAGAGCAGCAAGGGATGGAAAACCTGTTCGAAAAAGTAGTGATGGAAAACTTCCCTAATCTGATGAGAGAAAAAGCCACACAAATCCAGGAAACACAGAGAGTCCCAATCAAAAGGAACCCTAACAGGCCCACTTCAAGACACATCATCATTAAAATGGCAAAATTCCAAGACAAAGAGAGAATCCTAAAGGCAGCGAGGCAGAAGCAGGAAGTAACATACAAGGGAACCCCAATAAGGTTAGCAGCTGACTTCTCAAAGGAAATACTCCAAGCCAGAAGGGAATGGCAAGAAATAGTCCAAGTAATAAGAACCAGACGCCTGCAACCAAGACTACTCTACCCAGCAAGGCTCTCAATCAAGATAGATGGCCAAATAAGGAGCTTCCCAGACAAAAGAAGTCTAAAAGAATACACCTCCACCAAACCAGCTCTGCAAGAGATCCTGAAGAGACTGATTTAAGGAAAGGAAGGGAAAGAGAGAGAGTGAGGAACA
>PVJI01011258.1:0-56936 GCA_004026765.1 Micronycteris hirsuta
GATAAATATCATATATTTTGTCTAAAGAAAGTATGAAAGACAGGGACCAGAAGCCAAGACCTTTTCTCTTAACCTCAGATAGTCTTCTTTTTACAGGAAGGCCTTATATTTCTGCTTCTCTAAAATATTTACCCCTAAGTGCTATTGTTGGTTTGAGGTAATAATGGCTGAAAAGCTGCTTGGGAAAAGAAGAAAAAAAGATTACTAAAAACATTGGGGAAGAAACTTGAAGTGGGGTAGAAAATATTAGAGGCATATAAACTTACTAAAGTATTAAATAAAAGAAAAGAAATAAAAATATTGATAAAGGCCAATACATTTGGAGAAGTAGAGATGTAGATAAAGTGTGTTAGAGTTTTGATAAAGAAGCTAGAACAGTAATATTGTGCAAAGGCCTGATTTAAGTAAAAGTCCCTAAATTGAAAGCAATTTGAACTTACAATCAGAAAGAAAGTGTAGTATTATATAAAACATCAGTAAAAAGAAAAATACACCTTGAGAATAATGTCGAATGAAAGGAAGGTTTCATAAGTATACTAGCAGAAAATTGACGTGTTACCCACCCAAGTACAAAGCTCAAAGTGAGCGCAGGTTTTTCTATAACACAAAATGCCAGAACTGTTGGCAAAAGTAACTAACTTGGGTCGACTCTCTTCCTTGTGCCGCACAGTGAAGTAAGAACCTGTGTGGATGACCTCACCTAATCCTAATGAGAATGCTATGTAGTATTTACTATTAAAACTGGATTTACATGGCAGAACACAAAGCTCGGAAAACTGTGACTTGCCCTCAGTCACACAGTGTGGACATGGATGAGCTAGGGTCGAAGACGGAGAGTCAATTATTGAATGAGGACTACATACATGTATAGTAAAAGATGGATTAAAGGTGGAATATACACTGAACCTTGTATGAAAGAAAGAATACACTTCATTTTTCAGTTTAACGTTGAAGAAAATTGAAGTCTACATGATGCTACAAAAAGTTTTTACCAAATTAAAAGAGTAGCAAATTGTGCAAATTTGTAGGGTTTCCCCTGCCACAAAACTAAAGACACAATATAAAAAGTAGTAATAAAAGCTAACGGTAAATAATCAACCCTTTGGAAAATGTTCTTTAAAAACTTACTTAAATTTTGCCAAGTGTTCCAACAAATCTTTCCAGGAGCAACAAATAGAGTAGGAATTATTTTCTCTAGAAAGAGAGAGGATTCTCCCAAGTAATTACACATACTTTTGGAGATCTTAGAGCACCAGCCCACTAGGCAAATTCACTCCTGTGTTGATCTCTCTTAGAACAAGCCTAGGCTCTTGCTATTTTTCTTCCCTCCTCAAATTAAAGCAAACAAACAAAAAACTTGCCAAGTTCTGTCCTTATTTTCACAATTCCCTTTTTATGGAAAAACAGGTCACTAACCTTTTTTGGCACTCTGGAAAATTCCTTGAACTTGCTTCCAGGAAGTCATTCTAATATAATCAATACTGTTGGTCTGTCTTTGTGACTCCTTTTCACCCTTCCCAAACAAATTAAGTTACCTACAGTTATCAGTCTTTAAAACACCAGAAGAGTTTATCATCCAATAGTGGTTCCCAGAGGAAGAGGGAGAGAGAAATGAAGGGAAGTTGGGTTTCTTTTAAACTGACAGCATTTTATATTTCCACTAATGAAAAGTAACTATATTTATTATCATTTACATTTATGATACACATCTTTTTAACAAAGTAAAGAAAACATAATGTCAAAAAGAGGTTAAATATATTTAGCCTTAGGAAAAAATATTCTTCCTAATTTTGCTAAAATTATTGAAATTTTGTTATAAACCAGGGTTTAAGGATCACAGCTTGGGAAATACTAATTGATTTTATGGATTTAATGAGAAAAGAGATAGCTGGAATTTTGAAACTGAGAAGCACCAAAATGAATCATGAGTGAGTTTAGAAACTGCCACTGTATACAGATGGAAGTTGCAAAATACCAACATAGAGATATATGAAATTAAATTAATATAGGAACACTCTAGTAAGTGGTCCTAAGTATATTTTGATATCATTCATGCCAATAGTTAAATGCCTCACTTGATGTAGTAGAAAGTGGCCACCCTAAACTATATTCCATTTAAAATCACACCTATTAGACATTTAAACTTCATAAAGCTGGTGATGCAACAGCAGACTGTGGAGCTGCGCAGGTGGTAAAGTGGAAAAGCTACAGAACAAGAATTAACACGCGTGTCCAGCACCGTCCTAGTCAGAGCCGGCGTGTCTAACACACACATGGCAGAGCGGGAACGGTCTCCTATATTTTAAGAATGAATAAAAATATTCAAATCCTTTGCTTGGATTCCAAACAATTTGATTCCTTTTTCACAATACATTAAAAAAAAACTCAAAAGGTATTATGTATAAAAATGTGATTTCCTGAATGAAGATTAATAAATTGTCCTGTCAAATTTGGCTAGCCTCATTCACTCACCCTGACAATCCCTGAGCAAGCTGACAAAATAAAATTCCCAAATATGCAAAATCTAGGATCAGAGTCAATCCTTCAGAAACAGATATCTCAGGAATGCAAATAAAACATCTTAACACACTAAATCATATTCTATCTCAAGAGTGTTTTCACCTAACTTTGCAAAAAAAAATTGCCTTATAACTCCATATCGTAAATCATGTTATCCCACTTACAGAATAAGTCAGGATCCTTTTGCTCTTGGTCTTCAAATAGATAGAAGAGAATAAACTTATTAAAATGAGTTGCCTAAATTCATGACATTATTTCAACATGATAACTTTAATATTATGAAACTATTCTATTCTGGATATGTAAATTAGTACACACACACACATACACATATAAAAATTATTTTTCCTGCCCTGGCTGGTGTAGCTCAGTGGATTGAGCATGGACTGGGAACCAGACGGTCCCGGTTCGATTCCCGGTCAGGGCACATGCCTGGGTTGCAGGCCAGGTCCCCACTGAGGGCCATATGAGAGGCAACCACACATTGCTGTTACTCTCCCTCTCTGTCTCCCTCCTTCCCTTCTCTCTAATAATAAATAAATAAAATCTTTAAAAAAATTATTTTTCCTATGTAATGCAGACAGGTAAAAATGTGAATGCTTGTTGCTGTTTATTAATTCAAATGCAAAATGTAAAAGGCTTTGTTTTCTGGCAAATAACTGTCAACCCCACTGAAGTATCATTTAGAATGATTCCAAGTACCAATTGACAGTTAACCTCTTATTTTTACAACCATATCATTAAATCACTCTGGAACATAAAAGTTAATTGCATGTAAAAAAAACCTAATCAAATTACATAAATGTAGAAATTATATAAATCTCAGTGAAGTCATATTAATCACTCTTATTCTGATAAAATAAAAAGATATTAAGACTTTGGTGTTTTTTAAAAGGTGCCATCTTATAATCTTTTTTATAGGTATTTTTAATTAAAATTCATAGCCTCCAAAGAGCTATAATTTTCCATAATCACCGTATTTCTACATAGAAAAGTAGACCCCTGTGTAGTCAAAGTTGACAAAAATATTAAAAAACATTTCCTCTAAATTGAAATTTCATTTATATGGGGTTCAAAATTTTTATGTAAGTGAGAATTAATTCTGTCATAATGTGCATTTTCTAACTGAAATTGCACCTTCATTGATTGGCACTGGGTATGTCGACAAGGCTGAGCCAACATGCTCCAATTGGAAAATGGAAAAGTCAAAATTTTTAGAGAATCAGAAAGGCAGATGAGACCTTTTTCTGGACAATTTTGTCAATAGCCACAATTTATGATGCAAACCTAAGTGTCTTTAGTTTTGCCTTGTTAATTCCACATTTACAGAATACACTTTGATGATTTCCTCCCACGAGACTGTGTAAGAACACGGAACAGCAAGCAAAGTATTTGGTGCCCTTATCCACCAATCAATTAAAATCCAAAGCTTGATTAAATGGGAACATTAGCTATTCACTGAGCATAAAAATTCTCAACTGAATTCCAGTCCTCATTCCATCCCATTCTCCACGACAGTCCGGGAAGCCCGATGAGTTTTATTTAGTTTAGTAACTAGAAAAGGCACAGCTCTTGCTGTGCAGTGCAGAAATTATTCTGCATGAAAAGACAGGAAAAAAATGAATAGCTACACAACAAATTATGTGGGGTAGCTTTACTATTTTTCTAATCAGATTATTTCTCTGATGTCATAATGAATTCAGACATCCAATCAATTTATATTAATCAATAATTTATATAATCTAATTCTCAAGAAAGTGTCCTGACTGGTGTGGTTCAGTTGGTTGGGCATGGAGCAGCAAAGCAAAGGGTGGCTGGTTGGATTCCTGGTCACATGCCTGGGTGGAGGGTTCAGTCCCCATCTGGGGACCTGTGGGAGGCAACCAATCAGCGTTTCTCTCTCACAACCATGTTTCTCTTCCTCTCTCCTTCCTCCCTTCCCCTCTGTCTAAAAATAAATAAATAAAATCTTCAGAAAGAAAGTTATAGGCACTCAAAATTTACAGTGTTGTAATAAATATATAAAAAAGGAAGTAATACAAGTATGGCTCTGATTTTGAGTCCCTTTTTTTCTTTTTATATAAGATAACTTCTTATACACACTTCTTTAAAAACTTTATATAATAGGTATACACATATACTACATGAATAATAATTTTATTTTTCCTGTTTTCAAATATATACTTATTTTCTACTTAGCAATGTGTCGTGTTTCCAGTGTTAAGCTGTTATCTCCCTTTTTATTAAAATTATCTTCACAAATCTCATTTCCATTCTAGTTTTGTCCTATGATTTCATAGCCTACCCACTTTTTAAAGTATAATAAGCCATATTTAAAATGATGAGTTAATCATTCTAAAAATGCAAAAGCTTTACCATAATTAAAGTGGGCCCATGATAAAAATACATTTAATAGACTTACTAGAACCACAAAGAGGAGATTTTAAAAATTATCTTTTTTACAAGATTTTAAGTGTTAAACAGATGATTTATATTTAAATCCATTTTATTCAATAGTAAAACAAAAATACAATATTTTTCCTCTGGCTATACATAAATAGATATTTGAGTAATTATGCAACTCTTAATTTTTTTTAAACCAGATACTTTTAGATTATCATTTTTTTCAATTACTGACTAGATGCAAGTAATTATTTTGCTCTGAACTTTAATGAACTCTAACAAGAATTCACTACCATAATATATAAATTTGTCTTAATTTCTTGTCATATCAAATTGACTATTTTGATCCAAATAGTCAAAATGTTCAATTAAAAATAAAATACTTTTACTTGTCCTAATTGCTTATTTATCAGACTGAGTTTATTCAGTTTTTTATGAACAGAAATCTGTATGTGTTGACTCTGGATTTCGCTTTAGATTCCATGTTGTGTCTCACTGTAGTCACATGGGGACTCAAGGAGGCTGCCCTGAGAATGAACATTTTTTTTTTTTTTTTTTTACCTAAGAGAGGCGGTCCTGACCAGGTTCCAACAGACTTCCTACAATTACCCCTTTGCTTTCTTACTTATTTCATCTCTCTCTAAGTAACTCCATACACTTCAGCTTTGAATGCAGTTTTTTCAGGCCTTGTGGGTCAAACTATTTGGGCTGTCAGAGTAAAATTTCCCATTTAAAGAACTTTAGCTGCAAATACACCTTCCTCAATCCATATACCAATAGCCATATTGATAGGTCAAGAATTTCAATCCTAGATTCATGAGAGAAAAGTTGAATTTATAGCAGAACTTTTTATGTATTTTAAAATTTTATAAATAAAATTCAGGTACTAAAATGAGACTCTTTGGTGAATAAAAAGGATGTGTGAAATTGTCTGAGGACCCAGACTTCCTATTTCTCTAGTCAGGTCATCTCTTGTAATTACCTTTTCCACTGCCTATCACTACCTATTGACCAGGAAGGAAAGGAGGAAGAATACCAGGGCAGTCTTGTACTCTGGAGAGTAGCTTGCTATTGTATCTTTCTTCCTCTTTTTCTTATTACTAAAAGCATGTTTAAGAGTCACACATCTTTTACTAAAAATCGCCTAGAAGACTGAATTATTTCTCTGAGAACCAAAATGATTGAAATATCTGTCTCCTTCACCATCTAGAATTACACTATAAAGCATCTTCTATTTACTTAGATTTAGAGGCAATATGTTCATCAACTTCGAATTGATAACCTGGGTTTTTCCCACTATTGTCAGCAAAGTGAGAAGAAGGCGTTCTGCCCCAACCCGGTAGAAACCGTGCTTCCTTACGTGTGTGTACCAGCATACAAGCACACGTGCCCATCAGCGCCCTACAACATTTTTCTAGTCTCCTAAGATGACAACCCTCTAGTCTCTATCCCAGTGATTTTCAACCTTTTTCATCTCATTGCACACATAAACTAATTACTAACATTTCAGCACACCAAAAAATACATATTTTTTGCCAATCCAAAAAAAAAATCGGTATAATCTCTTCTCAGCCTTTTGGCTAAGATCAAGTGCAGTATCTGTTCGTATCATTTTAATATCTGATATGTCCTTCATCCAAGGACATTATATTAGTGGGGTTTTGGAGCTGGGAGATGGAACAGGAGCTTGCTCTGTCCACCCCGCGTGCACTGACCTGATATTGCAGTACTTCCGGGAACAGCGCATCGCCCTCCGAAAAAGTTATAATTTTGATTCATTCACACCAGACAGCTATGGTTTGGGTGTCTGTTGTCATTTTTTTTTTATTTGACAATCTAAGGGAAAAGAGGTCAGCGACCCTGACTAAATAGTCAGGTATTGCATGTTTTAAAATTCTTGCAGCACGCCGGTGTGACACAGCACACCCATGGAAAATTGCTGCTCTGCCCAACCAAACCACCTTTTCTCCAGACTAGCTCAGTTTCTTCCTCTATTTTAAATCTTCAGTGTGCAGCTCCTAAACAGTATGAAATCTTATTGCTAAATATCAAACCCTTTCTTTTGCTGATTAATCTCATATATCTACATAATATTTTATGATTTTTCATATTCAATTTTCATGTTTCAATAATATTGCTAGTAGCATATTTTGTCTTTTTAATTAAATTTATTGAGGTGCCATAGGTTTTAAGTGTACAGTTCTAAGATGTGTTTGTCCAGAATTCACATGTATACTGTAAATTCATTGAAAACACTTCATCTTTCTAGAGTTACACTTTTGAAAAATTTCACCTTTGAATTCCCAGGCAGTAAGCATTTAAATGGTTCATATAATTTGTTCCTGTTTTTAGTAATATATTTAATTTTAAATTCTTGTTACTTATATATATATAGAACTACTAATAATTACAAAATTTCAGGAGTAGTATGATACATAAGCCACTTACATTTCTATAGTACTTTTAGTAATATGGTTGAATTCCAGAATTTTTTCTCCTTCTATTCAATGGTTGAAAGGTATGAATTACATCAGTATGCAAACTAAAGCTGACTGTCTAACAATAAAACTTTTTATTCAAACTGTATAGGACAGTTAAGTCAAAATGGAATACAAAAGTTAAGAGTTTAAAAGAAATATTTAAAGAAGTCTTCTCTTGGTGAAATAAATAATGAATGTTTTTCAAGATGCTGCTTTGGATGACATTCAATACTTTGTTGTGTGTACAGGTGAAAAACCGAAACGCAAACAGCATTTTTTTCTACATGATAAAGGTGGGAAGCCAGCTATGAAGTGCCTGCTGCCTATGGTCCTATGCATCAATACGTCACTTGCTAAAATGGGTTGTGTTGATACAACATTATAGATTCAAAGTCTGCTCTATTTCCAGCCTAAATTTTTATGTTTAGATAATTTGAAAGTTGTCCTATAGCTCATATTTTATTATTAGTGTCAGCTCAGCAATTGATACTAATGAGCAGCCTCCACTGTTCTTGCTCAATTTCTTAAGTAATCACAAGTAATAAAATACATAATATGTCATTTTATGGCTTATGATTTCCTCTTAAAGTTGCATATAGATTGCCCTATAAATCTAATGTTCAATGTCATATTATTCGACATTAAATCTACCTACAGTAAATGTGGCCACTCAACATAATTAAGAAAAATATACATTATAAAGTAATGAATAACGAATGTTTTCTACTCAATCACAAATGTGATAATCATTTTTTGCTTGTATAGAGTCTTTCCTTTTGCACAAATAATATAAAACTGCAATTTTCAACCTTTTTTCATCTCATTGCACACATAAACTAGTTACTAAAATTCTGCAGCACACCAAAAAATATACTACTTTTTTTTTGCCAGTTTGAAAAAATTAGATGTAATTTGGATTCATTCATACCAGAAAGCTGTTGTGTTGGCTATTGAATATTTTTAATTTGACAGTCAAAGGGAAAAGAAGTCAGTGCCTGACTAAATAGGTATTGCATGTTTAAAATTTCTTGTGGCTCACCTGTTGAAAACCCCTGATACAGGATAAGAAGGATATTTTGATTTGCAACATCGTACATTCCAATATATACTTTATTATATACTATATAAAGATATATTTATTTATTAAGGTAGTGAACAGTGTTAGAATTGATTAAAGTGCAGAGCAAATAATTACTTGCATCTTCCAAGTAATTGAGTTATATTTAACCTATAACATACACACATATGACATCATTACTAAAATGATTTTTGTATTCTGAAAAGTAGTAAAGGCTAAATATTATACATCCAATGTTGTTTATTTGTTGCAGATTATGTACAAATAAATGATATGCCTCCTTGAAGGTATATCACAAAGACAATTTGGAATAATAAAATAAATACAAAGTAAGACTGAATCTTGAAATTTTAAAAATATATTAATAATTTTAACAGAAATCTGATAGAAACTATTCTCAGATGAATAGCAAAATTATAGAAACAAGATTTTTACACTTATAAAGGACGTTTTATTGAATCAATAAAATATATTAGATAAAAATAGCCAAAATTTCAGAAAGTGGATTAAAATAATAAAAGCATGTAGAAAACCCCATAATCTCTGAATCTGTAATATTATTCTTGTAGTGAATGAATCAGTTATGCTCAAAACCCAAGTGTCTCCTTTAGCCAGCTAGTTTACAAAATCTGATATTTCTTGCATTGGGAGCCAGGTGAGTAAGTATCCAAACCTGACATCACTGTTTTAGGTTTTTGAAACAGATGTTAGTAGTATGAATTTTTCATAAAAAAGCATAATTTATTTCAGCTTAAAATCTAATAAATCTGTAGAACAGATTGAAAATGTATATGGGCCTGCTCAGTCTCATAGTTCTTGCTTCTCTTGCATCAACATTTTCTTTATACATAAATTTAGAACCCACTTTTGACAAATTTGGGAAATATAAGTGTCTTTTATCCTTCTGGATATATTGCTCTTACTGACCCCAAGGCATAGTTGCAATGATTGAGCTAAAATGTATTTATTTCTTTCTTTATTGTTTATTTACTCAACTATTTAAAAAGAAAATACTCATACAAGAATGTCTGTAAGTGACAGGAAGTGGGCTAGGTGTTTGTAATCTTTGGAGCAGTAAATATACAGAAGCAGTCACTCATGAAACTGACTTTCTAGTATAAATAGCATGCCAGAGATTCTTAAAATTAAATTTATTGGGGTTACATTGGTTAATAAGATTATGTAGTTTTCAAGTGGACATTTCTATGACACATCATCTGCATATTACATTGTGTGCCCAGCACCCAAAGGCAAATCCCCTATCACTATTTATTTGATACCCTTTAACCTTTTAGTACCCCGAGTCCCATTCCCTCTGGTAACCACCATACTGTTGTCTGTGTATGAGTTTTGGTTTGCTTGTTTGTTTTTCTTATTTGTTCATTTGTTGCTTTTAGTTTTATATCCTACATATGACTGAAATCATATGGTTCTTAAATTTTCTGTGTGACTTATATCATTTAGCATGATATTTTCAAGATCCATCCATGTTGTCTCCAACAAAAAGATTTCATTTTTTCTTATGGCTGAGCAGTGTTTCATTGCACATATGTACCACATCTTCTTTACCTGATCATCTATCAAAGGACACTTTGGTTGTCTCCACACCTTGGCCACCATAAATAATGTTGCGATGAACATATAAGTGTGCATATATCCTTGCAAATAAATGTTTTCAAATTTTTCAGGTACATGCCCAGAAGATGCATCACTGGGCCACATGGTAACTCTATTCTCAATTTTTTGAGGAGCCTCTATACAGAAGACACTTTTAATTTGAAATTTTTAAAGACAGCAAATGGTTTCTCAAATAAAAAAAATTGTTACAATTATCATATGGGAGGTGAAAAATTATTATTACAAGCAGAAATTAAAATTTTACTGTTTAGGTAACTGCCTAGTCCACACATTAATATCAATTATACCGATTTATCTTCAATAAAAGAGTCCTTTCGTGTGCATTTGTGTGAGAAAATCTTTAGATTAAATTTGTTTCAATTTATGGCATTTTCAAGTACTATTAAAGTGGAAGTTGCATCCATCTCTACAAAACAACAACAATAAAAAATATACATTAAAACTTTTTCTAGGGCTACTCTATATAATTCACACTGAATTAACACACCCAATTTTTTCTTCAGGTTGGACTGTCCAAATCAAACCTAATAAAAGGAGAAAGGCAAGAAAGAGTCTTAATGTCCTGTTTATGCATAATCTCAGTAGTAAGTTAACATTTCTTAATTTAAGAGATATTTAAAAATATATAGTAACTGTGCCCTAAATGCACTTAAGTTTTATGCTAAATTCTAAGCTACATTAAGATAGTATTATTCTAAATAATAAAATTAAAAAGATAAAGAATGGTGAAAAAATGAAAGATATTTAAAAAAACTGAAAGCCAGAATTCAGCTTATAAAAATTAATCTATGAATCAGATTTTGGTTCCAACATTCATTTACTAATGTATAACAGCTAACATTAATTGAATATAGTTCTCTTTGAATTTATTAGAAAGTAATTAAAATAAAGCAAACCAAAGGGAAAAAAAAAAGTCCATGATAGAAGATTGAATGGTAACTTATTTAGTCCCTCTCTTTGTACATTTATAGTGCTCCTAAAAGTTTCAAGAATTTTTAAATCAGAATTATCCTCATCGTATAATAGTTAAAAACAAATGCAAATAGAGCAATAAACTCTCTATTTATGCTAAGTTTAAGGGAAAGGCTTAAAAATATTTTCTTCTTAATACCATATTGGGTTTCTCTTTTTTTAAAGATTTTATTTATTAACAGAGGGAAAGAGAGGGAGAGAATCATCTATGTGCGGTTGCCTCTCATGTGCCTCACACTGGGGACCTGGCCTGCAACCCAGGCATGTGCCCCGACTGGGAATCGAACTGGTGATGCTTTGGTTCGCAGTCCTGGCACTCAATCCACTGAGCTACACCAGCCAGGGCCATATTGGGTTTCTATTTGATTCAGTTCAGCAAAGACATTTTAAGCACCCCACAGAGAACTAAGCTAGACATAAAACGAAAACATTCAACTGATCAGTTAACCCAAATTTTTTAAAACTTTTATCTCAGATGCTGTCAGAGAGGGGGGCGTGGAAAGACTGGATGAAAGAAGGTGACGGGATTGGCCAAAAATGTATGCACACACAGGCACAGCCAACAGGGTGATGATAGCAGAGGGAAAGAGTGTGGGGCCGGGTGGGGGGTGAGCAAAGGCTGTGGGCAGGACGGGTAGAAATAGAGACAGTAAGAGACTTTCACTTGGGGCGAGGGGCGCATGATGCAGTGTGCAGATAATGTTTTATTGAGTTGTACACTTGAAACCTGTATGATTACGCAAACCAATGTCACCCCAATAAATTTTCTAAAAGACTAGAGTACAAGTAGTTCAACTCCTGTGTTATATATATATATATATATATATATATATATATATATATATATATGAATACCATACATTACATATATGATGTATGATATACATGCATACAAGTATATATAATGTTGTATATTTCTCCCCAAAATACTGCAGAATGCTAACAAAAAATCCAAAATATTCTTATAAAGGTGTAGAGAGAACGGGACAGAAATATAAGAATAAACAGTTAAGCACAGAGAAAAATTTTAAAGTAAAAACTCAAAATATGCCAAGTATTCGTTAGGACCACATGACGACAATATTGCGGTCAGAGCAATTGCTTGCTGGGGGTTAGGAGTCCCTCAGGTGGGGTGAGTGCGCAATGATGTGACTGAGGCAACTGGGAACCTCTAGTAAGCAATTTCGAGAAGATAGTGAACCATTTATGTTACGTTTAGAAACATAATATAAATGTTTAGAAACATAATATAAATGGTTTAGAAAAGCCTAAACCACTTCAGTGGTTCTAGAAGCCTCAAACTTTTGTTTATATACACTCAATGTATCTACCTCTGTATCTCTTTCTTCCAATATTTCATAGGAAATTTTGAATGTATGCTTTAATTACTTTGTTACTGCAACAACTTATATCCAACAAAATATTTAATTATTTTGTTTTTACTTGCATTAAAGAGTTTTTAAAGTACCTGAACTAAGTAATCCAAGTTGAAGCCATAACTCTGTATAATAAAGAGGAAGAAAAAGAAAACCATTTTTGAAATATTATTTTCATTTAGTTCTTATAATTAGAAAGAATATAGGTGATTAATTGATCAGAAATGTATTAACAGACCAAAAACCTATTTGACAAATGTGTAAAGTGATCAGCAAAAACCTGTAAGACACATAGTGATAGGAAAACAGAAAAGTAAACTATTTTTAAGTATAATTTTCAAAAAGATAAATGCATCATATCTTATACAAGTATAAAATGAACATGTATCAAAAGTTTTATTTAATGTACTATTTAATGAGAGAAGCAGAAAAGCTAGGTATAATATTTATAGCCATGATAGGAAAACTAACATGCTCAAGTCCAATAATGATAGAAATCTTTGTAATCTTGGAGGTTATGTTTTCTTTAAAGCAGAAATTATTTGCATTTCTATATTTTCAATAAGAAGCTTTAAGTTAACTTCAGTCCCTACAGAATTACAAAAGAGACCAGACAATAGAAAGTCCAGATAAACAGTGAATTTAAAAAAAAAAAAAAAAAAAAAAAGCACCTAGTAATCTTGTTTGCTTGCTTTCAAGTTTTGGGTAATTTTTTTTTGACACTTTGAAATATAAATGTAGTGGAAAACTCTTTGAAACTTAGTAAGGATAAAGCCCAGCATGTACATTTTGTGAAACCTGGTCAGGAGATTCTGATCCATATTTAGAGTTAAGAACCACATCAGAGCTGAAAATTGTTGTACACACAAAAAAAGTTAAAATGTTAGTCTTTTTTTCTATAAAAGTGTTTAAATGTTTAACATAAAACAGTAGCAGTTGAAAAGCCTAAATAGAGGGGATATTTTATGTATATTATTTTTTAATCCTCACCCAAGGGCATGTTTACTGATTTTAAAGTTAGAGAGAGAGGAAGGGAGAGAGAGGGGAAAAAAAAAAAACGATGTGAGAGAGAAACATTGATCCTTGCCTGCCATATACACCCCGACCAGGGACGGACCCCACAACCTAGGTACGTGTCCTGACCAGGGCTTGAGCCTGCAGCATTTTGGTGTATGGGATGATGCTCCACCCAACTAAGCCACACAGCCAGGGCTAGAGAGGGCATTTTGAAAGGTTTTATAATATTTCCTATAGTTCCAGAAATAACAAGAACTGCCACTATTCTTGTGATTTTTATTGTCCTTCCCTTGGTAAGATAGACATTTAATAACCCTTTTAACATCTTATGGGGTATATTTATACATTCCAATGCAAAAATAAGGTTTCCACTGGGTTTTATTTCTTTTTTCTGATAACTGAGAAGAGTTGTTCCTCACTATGCAATTATAAAACCAGAATCAACGTGAGATCACAGTGATAGATTTTATCAGCATAGGTTTGCCTGTGAAGCTTTCATCGCCTCCTCTTTCGGTCACACTTGGATTTTTCTTAGAAGAACCACCCTTCACTCTTGTGAGTTGATATGTTTTGCATGGAGCTATCACCAATTAATCCTTGAAAGCAGAAGTGACTCTGAGGTCCAGAAAAGTCTACATAACTGGTTCAGATACGGCAACTTGACACAAAGAAGGCCTCTGGGAGTCACTGGAATAATTACGAAAGAAGTATCCCTTTTCACAGACGCTTGCTCAGTATCACGGTACAGTGACGCTGCTGTTTTGGGTGTCTGTGCCACCGCAGTCTGCATAAGAGAGAAGCCAATACAAAAGAAAGTGGACCCCACAGAAACCAGTGTCACTTTGCCGACAAGAACGTTTCAGCCTCGGATTTCGCTACTCTTAAACCCAGATCTACTCTTGGACTTTCATTTGTATGAGCCAAGAAGTCCTCTTAGCTCTTTATTGTTTTCCCTTGGGAGAAGGCATACCGATTTGTTTCTGTCACTTAAACAAATGGTCATGTGCTGCAAAAAACTGCCATGGAAACAGATGAACATATAAGACCCAGAACTCAAGCAAGAGTCCAGCTCTAGACATTTTAGTCTTAAGGGTTAGGGATGAGAAAGTCGAAGATATGAGAAAGTAAGATAGGAAGTGGGTGAGCACAGGAAGCCATGCTTACTCACAGCTCATGAAGTTTAGAATCATAGAAACCAAGTCAAGCTACCTTAGGACATTTTTTCAAAACGAGAAATGTGTGAGAAGGCTGGAATATTTGGGAGAGATTTGTCACAGAACCACCTGGGACAGGAAACCAAAGAGCACTCTTTTTCCTACTTTTCCTCTCCCTTTGCTGGGCAGAGACTGGCTTTTTACACCTCCTTGTGCACAGCAGTCAGAATAAAGCCCTTGAAAAGTTTGTTGGGTCACATCTCCAGAGTTCTTGAATAAATAAATCTTGTCCTTGTCTCTGGTCCCAATTCCTGACTCATAGGAGGAGGATTTCCATTGACCCACCTGGGTATGGTTTAGCTGTCAGAATCTCACTCCAGCTAAGGAGATAAATGGGGTGGAGGAGAGGGGTATACGGAAGTGGCAGTTGACAGAGAAAATGTCATTGAGAATTGGGCAGATGTCCAAAAAGTGCTCGGTATACTAGCTTCAGCATTTTTCATTTCCCAAAATTTCCGTTGCTTTATTATACCATCAGTTTTGACGTGCTGTGTTACATCTAAAAGATGTTGGAATGAAACTTCTACACAGAAAAATTATCAAGTATAAATACACATTTCAATTAATATTATATATGATTTACCTCACTTTTTTCCCTTTGGGAGAAGAAATAGAAAGAGTTGAGGGAAAATGGGAATATGTTCTTGTATTGGTCATATTACTCTGTGCATTCACTGTTTATCCCTGCTCACTGCTTACCCCTCTAGCTATTTCCCACCACACTGTTTGCAGGGATGACAATTTATTGACCACTGTCATCTACCAAATATTGTACATTATATATTACATTATCTTATGAAATGTAATAGTCACAGCACCCTCTGGTTTAGGCACCCCTGTTTTATAATGGGGGTATTAGATAGAGGAAGCTTACGTCCAAGGCCACAGAGTTAAGAGCTGGACTAGGGATTTAAGTCCAGATTTTTAAGATTCCAAATCTACTCCCTTAGCTTCAGTGCGCCCTCTCCATTGGCTAGACCATGCCCAGATATTTTTTCAAAAGAATATCCCTCTACTAAAAACCCATTTTTTAATCTTAACTAGCTTATAGGGTACGTTGCAGAGCTCAATGATTTTCTTCAAGCATTTTCCAAATGGTGTGCCTTTAGCCCTAACAAAAGAGTAAATCTGTGACATCAATGACACACTTCTGACACGAGTTAATAATTTACTTATAGCTCTTCCGTGTTTTTCCATTTATTTGGGTGATTTGTTTATTTTTTTTTTCAGTTGCAAGTGGAAGTTTTTCTACTGGTTCATTTTAAGATTAAAATATTTTAAGACGTTCTAACATTGATACGAATAAATTTACCAATTAAAAATAAATTTTGGGGGAGATTGTCTAATCTCTCAGTTTTTGCATTGTAGGACAAAAAAGAGTTTTAGTCACAATGGCCCAACAGAATAGGCCACCTTTCATGTCGTGTTCCTAATATCTAACCTATATTTTGCTTTCTTTAGCCTCCAGTCATTGCTCTTTGTCCTCATGCCTTCTGAGACCGTGAATAATTCCCTTCTTTCATTACATCGTTACCCAGGAGGTATTATTTATAGATTGTGAACACGACTCACTTCGGTTTTCTCTTTTCTAGACTACTCAAGTTAAGCGTTTGCAGTTCTGTTTCATAAATCTTTTCCTCTTTTTTGTTGGAATCCTTTCTGTTTTCTTTTGGGATTTCTTAAATCATTCTAAATACTTCCTAAATTTTGCAGAGCAGAAATGTACGGAAGATTAAAGGAGCAGTTTCAGGCAGATCCAGCTGGACCAGCAACGACTTTTCTTCCTCCAGTGTTACCCTTTAGCTGTGATGCACAGATTGCAGTAAACTGTCTCTGGCATTATCCACCACTGGGAAAATAAGTTTATTCTGCAAACGCAGTTTGTCCCCACAGAACCATTTCAATACTTTGAGGTATAAGTTTCTACTAGAATCTGCTGTTCTAATGCTTTAGCTTTGGTTAGAAATATAGTTGATATTTTCGATTACCCTTATTATTTTTCAGGCATAGTGCTACTTGCTAGAATAAGTGAATCCAATTTTTGGTTAATTTGTGCTTAGTAGAATTTCCTAACAAACTATATATTCAACTCCTTCAATGATGCTGACTGCTTTTAGATTTTAGAAATATACTCAAGTACAGAAAGATATGATTTACTTGACAACATTGAGTAAGACAGAACTTTTTCCAGAATATAGGAATGGAAAACATATAACTGAAATCTGTGTAAAACCCCTTTTTGTGTATAGTTTAGAAAGATTTAGGGACAGTTAGTAGGTTGCTCTGCTGTTTGGGGGAGAAGAAACATACCTTCTTTCTGAAGACACATGGAAATTTCTGAGAATACCAGTGGGTCCTCCCATACCACCCCCCCCCAAATGGTATTCTGCAAAGGTAAAATTAGGACAAGAGATGGAACTTTTGAGAACAGAAGTCCAAAGTTCTTAGCTTCTAATCACATGAGAAGGAAGTTTGAAATTAGTATTCCCCGTACTTTTCCACTAGTTTTTAACCTTTATTTAATAAACTATTCTGCTTTCTAACCCAAATCATTGGCACTACTTTTGTTTTTCTTCAAGAAAATGAGCTATAGGAATAGAATCTCTGACCTAGAAATGTGGGACTGTGTGCTCATTTAGGAAAGGTTTTGTTGATAATGATGAATGCTACGCTAAGAAATTAGAACACTGATTTCTCTCTCTGACCATGACCTCTGACTCTTTCCCCTCTCTCGATCCCTTACTCCTAATATACTTACTGTTCCACCCCATTGACAGCCATGCCCGGTCAGCCCTGCTTTGTTCTCTAGTCCCCCAGCCTCTTCTGGCGGCCCTGCCCTCCTTACGCGTCCTGGATCCCGCAGTTCATCATTTCAAACACACTCATGGCAGCGCTTTTCCATCCATCAGCCCCTGACCATCTGCCTCACCGGTCTCACCAGTCTCAACCCTGCATCCGTTTTCTCTGCTTTTGCTCTCAGGTTGCCAAATGCTGTTAGGGAAGATCTTGTAACTGAGCCTATTATCTCCATCACAAATTTAATTTTCAACCTTAGCTGGCCCTTCAATTCCGCACAGCAATCCTTTTACTTAATACTAATCAACAACTTCTCTCATTTCCCTTAGTGACTATTCCAAATCTTGTCCATATTTCTCAAGTTCTATGCCCACAACCTGCCCACTTTTTCTTGACAGGCAGCCAGCCTCTTACTTTACCAGGAAATTAGAAACCAACTTTATGTTCTCTTCCAACCTCCATATTTCACCCCCAGAATTGTATCTGTATTTCAGCTGCTCATGCTCTGTCCCTCTGTGTCAGAGGAAGAATATGCTGATGCGTTTGTGAAGCTAACTCCTATATGACTTGTTTCTCCTAGCTGGTTTTGTCTACACTAGTACTTTGGTTTGTTAATTATATTTTATTGTTTGCAACTATAATTTCTTCCTCTAAATGGGCACTTTTCTTTCATAAATAAGTGTGCCCAACTTTCAGCTATTCTTAAAATTAAAATAAAACCACAACCTATCATCTTCTCTCTTTCCGGTTTTAATTCAGGAAATTGCTGAGCATCTCACCTGTATAGAGACTGTTACAATCTCTGAAGATTTACTGGTAAATAAGATCAGGTGCCAGCCCTCATGTAGTTTATAGGTTTCTCAAAAGGAGTCTCTGTTTGCCTGCTTTTTACTTCCTAAACACTGTAATTGGTGACCTGCCCTACTATCTATGGGAAGACTCTATGTTTTCTAATGAGTCTGATACAGATGCTTTGCATTTTCATAATCGTAGGCTCTATTGGTTCAGTGGCTTCAAACCTAAGGAAAGGATGCTGTTTTGTGTCCTAGGACTGCTGTAACAGAAGTGCCAAAATCTGGGTGGCGAACAATACAAAAAGGATTGTCTTACAGTTCTAGAGGCTAGAAATCTGAAAGCAGGTTTTAGCAGAGCTGTCCTCTTTCTAGCAGTTTAGGAGACAATCATTCCTTGTCTCTGCCAGCATCTGGTGTTTGCTGACAATATTTAGCATTCCGTGGCTTGTAGATGTACTGCTAGAGTTCCATGGCCCTCTTCTTACTTTGTGTCTTCACCTCACCTTCCACCTATGCATGTCTGTTTCTGAGTCCGATTTTCCACTTTGTATAGACACCGATGATATTGAAATAGGGCCTACCCTACTGCCTGCATTTTAACTTGACTACCTCTGTAAAGACTCAATTTCCAAGGAAGGTCACATTCTGAGGTGCTAGCGTTTAGTACTCTAACATATCTCTCTTGGGGGACACAGTTCCGCTCATAATAAATGGTTTACTCAGAAATGAGCCTCTCCTGCCTCTGGATGAATAGGGAATTCAGATGTTTCGACTGATGACTAAAATAGTTAACATTGGTTATTAAATAAGGTAAGACAAAGTGTTGTCTTGGTATGCCCTACAATTGTTTGGTATATTAATAAAAGTTAATAGAAGACTAAGGAAGGAACAGTAAGGGCTCATATACCTAAGTATTGAAATTGTGGGACTCAATATAGGGTAAAAAATACCCTTTACTTATAATACTAAAGGAGCATTAAAGGCACTTGAGATCGCTTCCTTTTTTAATAGAGGTTAAATAGATTAAATTAGAGGTCAGTTGGATTTTTAAAAATCTGATCTCCAAGATTCCCTTGCAGCTAGAGTGCTTATGTTATCTCTGCTCTGCTGATCAGATGCACCCACAGGAGACATGGAGAAAGAAGTGAGCATCCTTAAGTGGTGGTCATCTGCGAGAAATCAGAACCTCTGCCAAGCATGAGACAAGGGTTAACTGCTTCTTTGGAGATGTCTGTAGGCAAGTACCTGGGATTTGGTTTCCAGTGTCAGAGAAGCTAAGCAGCAGTTAGAAGTAGCAGTTACATGTTGTTGGATATTTTTTTTGTTTTTGAAATTAGAAGAGAAAGTTTATTTAGAAAGTTACAGAGGTGGTAAAAGTGAGCTGTAGAAGAAATGGGTTAAAGAAACAAGTTACAGAAGCAAAATGAGGGGCCTTGGAGCTTAGGAAGCCTCAGTCGAAAAGATTTGAACAGGTGTGCTGGGGGGTGAGGGGAGAGAAGAAGAATTTTTTTGCTTTTCTGAATGCATTATAACTTCTGCTTTGTTCGTGGCTCTTAGGCAATCAAGCCCAGGTCTCCGACTCTCAAAGTTTTGTGAGATTTCTGTATTCTGATTCAAAAAATCGGTAGCTTCTAGCAAATGAATGTGACTGATATAATATATAGGGAATTTTTGCATCTTCTTACCAAGTGTCGTATCTGGATCTAACAATTCAGTAAATCAAGCTTTGGTTTCCTAGCTGACTGATCAAAATTTTCCTTGAGTAACTCAGACAAAAATTAGCATTTTCTAGTGTGGGATTTTTAAATCTTGGCACCAATGATATTTTAAGAAAAATAATTTTTCATGGCTGGCTGTCCTATATTTTATGGGTTGTAAAGAAGCATCCCTGGTCTCTATGCCCTGGATGACAGCAGCATACCCTCCTAGTTGTAACAACCAAAAATAAAATATCTCCAGACATTTCCATGTGTCCCCTGCTAAGCAAAATTACCCCCAACAGATAACCACTGTGGGATAATTACAGCTAAAGCCCTTAACATGTAATAATGCGCTTAATCTTCAAAGCAGCTATATGGAGAAGATACTACCATTTTCCACAGTTTACAGATAAAAATCCATGCATGGAGAGTTTAACTCACATGACGATGCACCTGAGTAGAAAGAAGTAGATCTGGGTATGTGTCTAATCCAGAGTAAATGCTCTTACTCACCATACTCTCTCAGCTCTATAATGTGTCCGCATTCACATTTTCATTAAGCCTTAAGGCCCTTGGTGATCTTGAGATGAAGGATCATCATTTTAATTCTGGTATAAAATTTAAAAAGCAATTAAGATATTATATCTTCATACCATAGAATTTGACATGCTTGACAGTAAGATTCAATCTTACTTTGCAATGCATCCTGCATTTTGACTCTCATTATATTCCTGAAACATAATTCTTATCTAGAAACTCTCCCCAAATCTCCTAATGTTTTTCTTCACCTATGAAGTCTGTATTTTTTTACCATTCCATATAGGGAACTTTGCAATAACCTATATATCCAGGTTCACATTCTGCTACTCTTATCTCCAGAGCATAAGCTAAGCGCCAGGCATACCACTTCCAGTTCGTTTGAGTAATACCTCAAGCGGTACCAATGTATAATTTTCCCTGTCTAGAATCGCCTCTTTTATCTCTGACTAGAGATACATTCATCCTACAGGCTTTGCTCTAATGCTGGCTACTGTAAGATTTGCACATCTCCACTACTTAACTGCAAATTTAATCCCCTGGGTTCCCATGGCATTTTTATAAACCTCTATTAGAACACTTGTTATATTGAACTGTAAATATTGGACTTTACATGTTTGGTTCCACCTGGAGATTATGAGCTAATTAAGGGCCCCGCTGTAACTTATTCTTTATGTGCCCAGTGCTGGGCCGAGTGCCTAGCTCATATCAGGTTCTCAGAAAAAGTATGTGATTGTCTAGCCACGAGGCTGTACACCTGAAACTAATAAAAAATAATGTTGAATGTAAACTGTGATTAAAATTAAAATAAAAAAAATCAGTTCAATAAATGAAGTCCTTATCAACTCAGGGTAACCATCACTGAGCAGTTGGAACTGGCCATCAGGACTCCAGCTACTAAGATATGTTTAAAGGTTTTCTTGCCCATCACAACTGCCTTTTTCCATGCCTGCCTGTTTGCCTCTGAACAGTGTAAAGGGTTCAGGATTCCCTGTTTGTCACCAGCCCTTTGATGGAATTTTACTCTGTATCCCAGCTGGGTAGATATTATAATGAATAAGTAGGAATGCTTTATCAATTTAATGGCTTTAAATAATTTAAACTTCTATAGATTTTTAAATGCATTTATCAGTATTATCTTCCTAAATCTAGTAGATACTGTCTGCACGGCTTACATTATTTGAATCATGGGTATGCAGTCAGTCATTAGAAGTCCCGTGAGTTTATATAAATCGGTATTCTTTTAAAATGAAATATAAAAAGGATTAGCTTGCTATCATGTCATTAAAACAGACAGAACTGATGATGTATGTGGGCAAAAATATAATAAAACTTGGACTAGAAATCCAATGACTGGTTCTTAGTGCTGGTTTTCTCAGAAAATGTATGTGAGAGGTATCTCCAGAATGTTACCAAGTTTATCTGACGCCTGATTTTATTCACAAATTAGAATTAACAATCCTAGTCAGTAAACACAATGGTTTAGAGAATAAAATAAACATGAGAATGCTTAAAATACAAACAGCTACACCAAAATGAGGTATTTTTATGAAAGCATCTTTTTGAAAAACATAACCTCTCACACTCCTGCCGATGTCTGTGGTTTTTTCTTTTGTGTACCAGTCGCTAAAACAAGGGCTGATACTGATAAAGTGTTTGCATATTATCAGTTGTGTCACCTTAAAGTGGTGACATTGAAGTTTAAAGAAACCAACATGACTGAAGGGCAGAGGCACTAATTAGTTAAGCTAAAGGGAGATTGTCTTTCAACTTTGGTTTTAGAAGTAAATTTCAGCAATCATTTTCATTTCAAAGCTACAGGCTGCCCTTTGCAGGGGTATTTTTGGTGCTTATAAAGTTTCAACCATAATCCAGTTGCGTTCAAATACTTGTCCTAGCTTCCTTTTGCCATCTGAGCAAGACAGAGAGCTTTGTTATGCTTTGGTTTGGGTCAACTATTTAATAAACCCACTATGAAAAGAAGTGCTTCCTGCGATGATGGTGAACGATTACCCGGGGGCGTGCCCAAGGCCAGAGTTAGGTTTTTGCAGTCATGTATCATTCATTCACTCGCTCACTCATTCAGTATATATTCATTGTGAATGTACTAAGTAAAATACTGGTCCTTTATATAGATAATTTTTAAAAATTATCAACATTTTTATATTATATTTCACAAAATTGTATTAACTCTTTTCCCATAAACTATGGGTTTCTAACATAAATGATCTTAAAAAATAAAAAGATTTTCATAAATATTGTATATATTTGCCAGTTATTAAAAAAAGTTTGCTTCATGAGGATAAGTACTTTGTTCCAATAACTCCTATAAAGTTATTAAAGATACTGAGATTATTCACTGTTTTCTCAATTTTTAAAAAATAAAGTTACTCCCGATTTGTATGCCCTTGGCTGTGAACAGATTTCTGTCCTGCATGGCCCATGGACACACAGGGATTTAAACCACACTTTAAGGAAAGGGGCCCCTGCAGTCCAACAGAGAAACCAGTCAGTAGGGGGCCCAGCCCTTCCTGCCACTCCTGCTCACAAAGGCCCCCGCTGCTCTGGGCATTCCCAGTCGCTCCAAGTATCGCAGGTATAAAAAAGCCAGGTGTAGATCAACGATCATTTCTGAACTATTATCTCTGTGATATTCTTACAGGCTTCTGTATGTCTGCCCAAAATGAGATACTTGTTCATATTTTTAGATACTTGCCTGAATCTATTCATCTTTTAAAGAATTAATTTTATAAATATTTTGTATGATCAAGATTGGACATGTTTGTCTATAATTTATAACAAAGGATGTCTTCTAACATAAAGGTATTCAAGGCTCAATTTAAATTTTTCAAACAATAATGAACAAACCATAAGTACGCAGCTTTATAAATTTTCAGAAAGTGAGCACACCAATGTAACCACTCTCCGGATGAGTTACCAGCCGCCTTAAATGTCTCAAGTGCCCCACAGTTCCAGGCGGGGTCGTTTCCTCCCTTTGACCCAAAGTTAATGTCTTCTATCACCATAAATTGGATTTACCTGGATCTGAACTTTTATTAATGAACTCATAAAGTACATATTTCATTATATCTGGTTTATTTGCTAAACATTGTGATAGTGAAATTGTTCCATGCTATTGCAAATAGCATCAGTTTGTTTATTCCTATTGCTATATATAATCATATTAAACCATTATTTTTGTTGTTTTTTATTGTATTTTTCCCATTACCATTTATCCCCCTTGTATATCCTGCTTCCCCACAGTCACCATACTGTTGTCCATGTCCATGAGTCCTTTTCTTTTCTGTTCGATTCCTGCACCCCCTAACCCTTCATCCCCCATAGCTGTTGTCCTGCTCTCTATCTATGAGCCTGTCACTACTTTGTACGTTAGTTCTGTTTGTTCACTAGATTCCACGTATGAATGAAATCATATGGTATTTGTCTTTCTCTGACTGGCTTATTTCACTTATCATAATGTTCTCTAGGTCCATGCATGCTGTCATAAAGGGTAAATTTTCTTCTTTGTTACAGCCAAGTAGTATTTTATTGTGTAAATGCCCCATAGTTGTTTTATCCACTCATCTGCTGGTGCACACTTGGACTATTTCCATATCTTGGCAATTATAAATAACACATCAAGAAATATAGGGGTGTTCCTTCAAATTAGTGTTTTGGGTTCCTTTGGATATATTCCCAAAAGAGGGATTGCTGGGTCAAAAGTCAGACTCATTTTTAATTTGGGGGGTATATCCATACTGCTTTCTACAGTGACTGCACCAATCTGCATTCCCACCAACAGTACAAAAGGGTTCCCCTTTCCCTTTTGATGATAGCCACTCTGACAGGTATGTGATGGTATCTCATTGTGATGTTTTAATTTGCATTTCTCTGATGATTAGTGATGTTGAGCATATTTTCATATGTCTATTGGCTATCTGTATGTCCTCTTTGGAGAAGTGTCTATTCAGGTCCTTTTCCCATTTTTATTTTATTTTTATTTATTTTTTTAAAGATTTTATTTATTTATTTTAGAGAGAGGGGAAGGGAGGGAGACAGAGAGGGAGAGAAACAGCAATGTATGGTTGCCTCTCACATGGCCCTCACTGGGGACCCGGCCCGCAACCCAGGCATGTGCCCTATCGGGGAATCGAACCAGGACCCTCTGGTTCCCAGCCTGCGCTCAATCCACTGAGCTACACCAGTCAGGGCTCCTTTTCCCATTTTTAAATTGGATTGCTGATATTTTTGATGTTGAGTTTTGTAAGTTCTTTATAAATTTTAGATATTAACCCCTTATCAGATATATCTGTAAATATATTCTCCCATTCTGTGGGTTGCTGTGGGTATTTTGTTAGTGGGATTTTTGCTGCGCAAAAACTTTTTAGTTCAATGTAGTCCCATTTTTTTATAATTTTATTTCTTTGTTTCCCTTGCCTGAGGAGATATGTCAGTTGCATTTTTATATGTGAATAATGAACTATCAGAAAGGAAAATTAAGAAATTTAATAATCCCACTTCCAGTTGCTTCAAAAAAGAATAAAATACCTAGGACTAAGTCTAACCAAAGATATGAGACCCGTACTTGGAAAATTATAAGGCATTGGAGAAAGAAACTGAAGAAGATACAAATAAGGGGAAGCACATACCGTGTTCATGGATAGAAAGAAGTAACATCATTAAAATGTCCATGCTATTCAAAGCAATCTATAGATTCAACAAAATTCCTATCAAGAGTCCAATGATGTATTTCACAGAAATGAAACAAATATTTCAAACATTTATATGAAACCACAAAAAGGCCCCATATAGCAATAATGATCCTAAGAAAGAACAAAGTTGGAGGAATCATACTACTTAATGTGAAACTATACTACAAGGTCATAGTAATCAAACAAGCAAGGAAATGGCTTAAAAACAGACACATAGATCAATGGAACAGAATAGAGAGCCTAGGAATACCCCTACATTTTTATAGTATGTTAATATTTGACACAGGAAGCAAGCACATACAATGGGCTAACGACAGTTTATTCAATGAATGATGTTGGGAAAACTGGACAGATAGGAGAAGAAAAATGAAACTAGACCATCCTCTCATACCACACACAAGAATAAATTCAAAATGGATTAAGGATTTAAATGTTAGACTCAAAACCATAAAAATCCTAGTAGAAAACATAGGCAGTAAAATCCCAGACATTGCTCAACCATCATCTTTATCCATGTGGGTTGTTTCCAGGTGCTGACTATTATGAACAGTGCTGCTATAAACGTCTTTGTAGTCGCGTTTTAGTGCACATACGTAAAAAATATCTGTCAGAAAATGTACTCAAGTACAGAATTGTGGGGTGATAGGGTAAGATATGCTCAGCGTAAGTAGATACTGTCAGTTTTCCAAAGTGCTTGTAAAATATAAGCTTCCTCCAGCAGTTTATAAGAGCCCCAGCTGTTCCACAGACTTTCACTTGCTCCACTTGTTACTGTGTATAAGTTATTGTGTATTAATTAGCAATTCTGGTGGCAGTATAGTCATATCACATTGTGGTTTTAATTTGCGTTTCAGAAAGGAAAGATGAGGCTAAGAATATTTTGATATTTTTTATATCTTACTGTGTATTCGAAAATCTTTTGAGAAGTGCTTATTCAAATATTATTCCTGTGTGTTCTATGGAGTTGTATCTGTCATTTTTTATTGATTTGTGTGTACTTTATGTCTCCGTGGTTCTCAGTTATTGGTGATTGTATCCCCCCAGGGACAGTTGGCAATGTATGGAGTCACTTTTGTTTGTCACAACTAAGAGGAGTGCCAGGAAAACCCAGTGGGCAGAGGCCTGGGATTCTGCTACTCACCCGACAGCAAACAAGAGAACTCTTCAATTACAAAGCATATCTGGGCCAAAATGTGAGTGCTAAGGCTGAGGAATGCTGAAATGTGTAGGTGTATAACTGAAATATAACATATATTTTATTTAATAAAATACATACTGTCCTCCACTCGAGGCTTGCTTTTTTTTTCTTTTTCTTTTAATGATGTGTGGTGAATAGGAGCTTTTAAATTTAAGGTATATTCTTTTTATAATTAACATCTTTTGTCATTACTGAAATGATTTTTTCCTACCCAAAGATCATGAAGATATTCCTCATTGTTATCCGCAGCAGGATGCTATCCAGCACAGTAGCAACTAGACGCAAGTGGATATTGAGAACTGGAAATACAGAGAGTTGAAATTGAAATATGCAGGTGTGGAATATACACCAAATTATGAAGAATTTGTTTGAAAACAAGAAAGTACATCTCATATTTTTTACATCGACTCTATGTTGAAATGATAATCATGGATATGTGCTGGTAAAATATGTGATACTCACATATTTGTACTGGACAGCACTTTCCAGAAGTCTATTGTTTTATATTTCACATTTCAATCAACAATTGATGCATAACTGATTTTTGTTTCCAGTATTAATCAGGAGTCAAAATACATTTTGTACCATCTGGATAAGTCAATTGACCCAGCTCCACATATTAAAAGGAACATCTTATCCTATAGGATTTTCATGCCCTCTTTGTTATTTAAATGCGTTACTTTGCTCCAATAACCTATTTGTTATTTTATCACACACAGTACACTGCCTTAATTACTCGCCCTTGATATGTCATGGAAAACCCTCTTCAGTATGCTATTCCAGGGAGTTTGCATTTCTGTATAAATTTTGATGTCGAATCCCATAAACAATGTCTGCTAAGAATTTCACTGGAAATGAAGTGAGTGTATAAATTATGTGAGAAGAATCGACATATTAACCATACTGAAACTTCTACAGCAGCTACATCCCTCCTCCTCATTTACGAGCTCATTAATTTTTCTCAGTAATGTGTTCTGTGTAAAGGGCTCAAAAAATCTATTTTTAGACTGAGTCATAGAATATTGATGATTTATAATGCTAATAAAATGTTATTTACAATTAATTTTCTAATTATTTCTGATATATCATTAAATCATTGTATATTGACCTTTTATTAGATGAAATTGCTAAATTAAAGTATTGATTACCAAAATTTTCATCTGTTGATTTTTCTTTGGGATTTTCCAAGTATGTAAAGATAGTTTCTGCAAATATTAGCAACTGTATTTCCTTGTTTTCTATACATGTATCTTTATTACAGTTTCTCCACATACTGTTCACACTAGAAAACTCAATACGATGTTGAACAGGAGTGATAGCACTTATCTGGGCCTCGTTTTTAACCTTAGCATATGAAATTTTCAAAATTTCATAGGCAACTATAATGTGTAGTTTTTGGTGTTGTTTCTGCTTTGTGTTTTAGCCTCCCTTTATTGAATTAAAGAAGGTCTCTATTATTCATAACTTGCTAATAATTGTTTTTAAGAAGGGAATTGAATTTGATCAAAAGTTGTATATATATCTGTTAAAATGAATGTAATATTGTTTATTAATGCTATTAATGTGATAAATTAGTTTTGGAATATTATTATATTCTTGGCTTCATCATATAAACCCAAATCAATGATATGTTTTCCTTTGTTAGGTCTCTAAATTTGTCACTGTTTATTGTTTTAAGAATTCTTATATCTAATATTTATGAGGAGAATAATTGGCCTGAGTTTCTTTTTCTTTAATGTTCCTCCTAAGTTTTGTTAACAAAATTATACTGGCCTCATTTTAATAATCAGATCACCTTCTCCTTTTTATTTTCTGGAAGTTTATTTAGGATTAAGATTATTTCTTCCTTAGAGACACAAAATAATTCTATGCTGAAATCATTTTTGATTGAGAGTTTTCATTGTGTGAAGATTTTTAAAATCAAGGTTTGATTTCTTTAATAGATAAAGGGTTGTACAAATCAATCTGTCTGTTTCACCTAAATTGTCAAATTCATTTGCATCGATATTTTTATAACATCCTAGAATTACCACTTCATTTGTAGAATCAGTAGAGATTTTATTTTTTCATTCCTGATATAGGGAATATGTTCTCTTTCTCTCTCTCGCTCTCTCTCTCTCTCACACACACACACACACACGCACACACGCACACAACCAGTCTCACTAAAGGTGGTTTGTGATTTGTTAATTTAACGTGTCTTCTTAAAGAACCAATTTATGGCTTTGCTAATTTTCTCAATTAAATTTGTTTTCTGTTCATCGATTTCTGATCTTTATCATTTCCTTCCTTCTACTTTGTTGGGTTTTATTTTTTTCCTACATGATCACTGATTATTTCCACTTTTCTCTTTTTCAAATGTAAAATAATTTACATACATAATGAACTTTTAATATTTTTTCTTCTGTTCTGCAGAAATTTTTCTGTATATTTTCTACCTATTCACAATCCAGAGTATATATCTTTTCTACAATTTCATTTAATCTGCACTGAAAAACATTTGTCACATTCTTATTTTTCAGTTGTAGAGTTAATATTCAATTCTTTTTTTAATAGATTTAAATTTTTTGATGGCATCTAAATGATTTCCACTGCTAGTTGCTATGCTCCTGTGTTTTTAAGTCTACCTTTAAATAAGATTATTCTGTTTCATGCATAACGTAAGAACCTTACAACATTTAATTTTATTTCCCCCTGATCTTTATGATTTATTGTTACACATTTTACTGATGTTAATATTACAAATCCCCCTAAATTATTTTAACTAATTATATCTTAAATATATTAAAAACCAAGATTGAAAGGTAGTTTATATTTATGTGCGTATTTACCATTCCAGGCAATCTCATTCTTTGTGTAGATTCAATTTTCCATCTGGTCTTATTTTTCTTCACACTAAGGAACTTCTTTTAATATTTCCTGTAGTGAAGGTCTGCTAGCAACAAATTCTATCAAATTTTGTCTGGAAAAGGTCTTCAGTAAATCTGGATATTAAATTATAGGTGGACTGTTTTGTTTTGTTTTGTTCTGTTCCTCCAACCCACTCCAAGTACCTTCCCACTGTTTTTCTGATAAGTCTGTGATAATTCTTGTTCTTTTCTTCATACAACTATATTCTCTTCCTTCTCTTAGGTATCTGAGTCCTGTGCTGCCTGTGCCCCAAATCCAAAGACAACTCTTCTACGTCCTGAAGAGTGTTTCCACGGCGTTTAACAGTGGGAGGGTAAAACTGGCCCCAACTGTAGCATCACGACATTAAATGCGAGGCTTGTCCTATTGTTTTCAAGTGAGTGGTAGAAATTGCGGATGAAAAAGTGTGGAGTGTCTTCATGTGATCCTCCTCAAGAACAGATTTTTTGCTAGGTTCTAGTAGATGGAGTAGAAACATACAACCTTAATCCAATCAGTAACTGGACTGAATTACCCATGAATTTTAGTCTTTGTGAGGGCCTGAAAATCTTCAATTGTCCTTTTAAAATTTTAACTTTCAGGGTCCTGAATCATTTATGGGCTCTAAAGGCACATTTATCTCTCTCCTACCAGTCTCTAAACGCCCATTTATCCACTACCAGGCTCTAAACACCCATTTATCTCTCCCAGTAACACAAGACCAACTTTAACTCTGCTTAGCTATTCAGCATTTTATGAACAGCTTTTTGTTTGCTTTCTCTACCTGTAAAAGGGCAAATGCCTCACAGGGAAACCACAAATTCTCTTCGCTGGCCTCACTTTGAGCTGCTCTTCAGGAAGTTGGTCCTAAAGTGCTTGCATCGGTAGATCTGAACTTTTTGATTTTTGTCTTTCCAGCCCAGTGAGACTGCTAACAGCTCCTTAGCTTCTTTGCTTCTTTAATAATTGTATTCAGGAAACGTATTTATACGTTTTACGTTGACTGGTAATGGAGTGCGGGACACGTATAAATACGTTTTTTATAGACTAGCGGTAGAATGCGGGTAACGGATAAATATGTTTATTTTTATACTTTTTTATTGCTCTAAAGGGATGCTAACATGTAGATATATGAATTCCAAAGGACAAAATTTGGGTCTCTTTAACACAGACAATGGTGAATTATGTAGGTATGTATGTTTTAACAATTATCATACAAAAAAAAACTACTAAAACTTCATTCTTCTTTTTTTACAATGAAGTTTAAGAAAGAAAACTTCATTCTTTCTTTTTTTACACATTTTACATATTTTTTTCAAAATATTTTCAATAAATCGGAATTTTTACATATTTTATTACTTTTATTTCAATTTCCAGTGAGTTTTCCAGTATTTTTCTGTTTAAAATTTAAGAAAAATAATTCAGTATACATTTTATAGTGAATCACAAAAAGATTCATTGAAAAAATATGTAAAACTAAAGTTATCGTAATTTTACTGAATGTTGCCATTTGCACAAAACATTAGCAAAAATGGCCCGCTCCACCTGTTACCTTGCGATAAAAGTGACCCGCATACCATGTGACTTCTTACTTCTCTGCACAACAGGTTTGAGTAGCAAACTGCCATTGTATATTAACCCCTTTAAGACATATGGTTTGCAAGTATTTTGTCCCATTCCATAGATCGCCTTTGCAATCGATTGATTGTTTCCTTTGCTGTGCAGGTCTTTACTGCTATGTAGTCCCACTTGCTGATTTTAGCTTTTGTTGTCTGTGCTTTTTATATCTTATCCAAGAATCATTGCCAAGACCAATGTCGAGGATCATTTTTCCCTTTGTTTTTTTTCAGCTGTTACATTTAAGTCTTTGATTCATTTCAAGTTAATATTTATGAGGGGTGGAAGATAGGAGTCCAGTTTCTTTAGCACTTGGACCTCATGCTTTCCCAATATCAATTGTTGAAGAGACAGTACTTTCCCCATCTTGTGTTTGGCACCCTTGTCAAAAATTAGTTGACTACATATGTGTCTGGGCTCCCTTTTCTGGTGCACTGGTGTTTGTGCCTGTTTTTCTCACAGTATCATACTGTTTTGATTACTATAACTTTGTAATATGTCTTATGAGTT
Organism: Micronycteris hirsuta; assembly: GCA_004026765.1. Lineage (NCBI taxonomy): Eukaryota > Metazoa > Chordata > Mammalia > Chiroptera > Phyllostomidae > Micronycteris > Micronycteris hirsuta. The sequence goes on from PVJI01011258.1 coordinate 31,452, forward strand.
CAAAATATATAAAGAACTCACACAACTCAATAGCAAAAAAGCATATTAACCAATTAAAGATAAGCAAAGTACCTGAATAGCCATTTTCCAAAGAAGACATGCATTTGTTCAATATGTGTATGGAAAGGTACTCAACATCACTAATCCTCAGGAAAACACAAATCAAAACCACAATATCACTTCACATCTGTTAAAAGGGCCATTATCAAAAGACAAGAAATAAGTATTGGCAAGAAAGTGGAGAAAAGGGAATTCCTATATACTGCTGAGGGAATTTTTTTATAGCCAAAGAACATGTATTTATTTTGCACTAAGACTGTATCTTAGGACATAACTACGCTGCGTCACCAACTTGAAGACGAGCTAGTACAGTGAATGTTTGAAAGCAGATAGAACATTAACTGACAAAGAAAAACTCCCTTCAAAATCATCATAACAATGTTTAAGTAAAAAAAGAGGGGGGTCTGATGGAAGTTTCAGATTGAACAAGATCTTCACATTTCATCTAACACCTTCAATCCTGACTGGAGTGTACCGCAATGGAAACAACATTACTATAATACAAAACTTCCACTATAGATCGCTGGACACACCTGTGTTCCAAGCCCACCTCCAACTTCCTAATGCTTCCAGCACAGCTATTTTCCGGCCTATTTGGCCTGCCAACCAAGGAGCACGCAGTTCTTCCCTTTAATCCAGTCTTTGGTTTAAGGCTGTTTTATCTAGGTAAACAAGGCAGCTGAGATCTGCCAGGTCATCGATAAAATCAAACTGGCTGATACCATATGTGATAGAGGGGCTGTTGGGATTCAACTCTTCAGATGTTCTTCATATATTTTACAAACACCACAGATTCATAGTCAGCATAAGTTTTGCCTTCTGACCCTTGGCAGGCTGTAGCAGTAAAATGGTGTGAGACATCATGCCAAACTCTTTTGCTGCAGCTGCCACTCCACCGTCTCACATGCACTTAGCAGCCGCAGCCAATGCCTGGGAGAGGGGCCGCCCTGGTGGAAGTTTAAACTGGCACAACCGTCATGTAAAACAGTATGGCAGTCCCTTAAAAACTGAAAATAGAACTACCAGGTGGTCCAGCCATCCAACTCTTGAGTATATACCCAAAGGAATGAAATCAGCATCTCAAAGAGATATCTGCACATTCATTTTCATTGCATCACCAGCGTAAACCACTATGTGGAAGGAAGAGAGGGAGAGAGAATAAAAAGGGCAAACAATATTTTTTTTAATTAGACAAAAAGTCAGAGGTATGGAGTTCTGCAGCAGAGCAGCGCTATAATCAGCTACTGTTATCATTTTACATTCTAGCTTACTTTAAGTTAGCATATGGAGAGACGGGTATACAACACATATTAAAGAAACTACAGCATTCTTTGTTTCTAAGGATAGTTTGTGTGTTTTTTTAATCCATTCAAATATGTTTCTTAGGGTTAGATACAAGCCATTAGGTGAAAAAAAATAGAAAACAATTTGAATTCCTTTTTTTTCTGTTTTTTAATTAAATGTATTGAGGTGACATTGATTAATAAGATGATATAGGTTTCAAGCCTTCAAAGAGCAATTCTTCAGACAGGACTTGTCAGCACAAGTACTGGTGATGGCAATGTCACCGAATGCAGGTCCAGCTGCCTGCTGCTATGCAAGCCAACACTGGAAAGGCAGGTGCTGATGTAAAGGAAAGCGGTTTATTTGCAGATGCCAGCAACCTGGAAGATGGAGGACTCATGTCTCAAAGCCCACCTCCCCTTCTCGGTGGCGGCAGTGGTTTTTATAAGGAGAGAGAGGGGAACAGAGCAAAGAGAAGAATGGCGGGAGCTGCAAAGTTCCCTAGTGCAGACGAGCACAGTCCATTCCAACAAGGTGGTAAATGGTCTGGTGTGCCTCGTCCCGGTTTAGTCATCCCGGCTTCACGCCACCCGGGCTCCGTGATTGAAAGTCGACAAATCTCCTGGAGCTGGGACGCCTGAAATTTGGAGTCTGTACCTTCTGAAGTTAGTTCCTAGGATTCTACACAAACATGCTATTTATCTACAAGCTACACACTACTCAGAGTCAGCACTTACAGAAACAATGCCGAAAGCACGGTGGGGTGGGTTCCAGTTTCCCGCCGTTACAAGTCCCCGACTGCGACAGCAAGAGAGGCGAACAGGCCTCCACACGGGTGCCTGTTTTTATATTTTCCTCCTGGGCCACAGGTGGGGCATGCAACTGTTCTAAGTTTTTTAAAAAATTGGCCTTCATCCTTCATTCACTCCTTTATTCCATAGTTGATTTTGTCTTTGTATTCTTCGGTCCAGAAAAGGAAATTCTGTTTACCTTTGATATATTATTCCTTCATAGGAAATATTCTAGGTATAAGAAATACGACATATATAAAGAGCTCTGTATTTTCTTTGGCTCAGTTTACATTTAAAGCTATTATACAGAGCACTCAACTTTAGGTTATGCAAATTCAGAATAAGAAAGAACTCATTTGAAAAAAGAAACCACAGTAGGACTATGAATCATCCTTCTTTACAGATAATACTCTACAACTTTTATAAATATTTCTTGCGCTTTTTCTTTATAACATTATTTTATATTGTTTGAAACCCCTAGCAGTACTAGATAAGGTATAAATGTGTCTTTTAAAACCATTTTTTACTCTCTCTTAAACTTGGAAAAACTATCTTGTATTACTAGTCAGAGCCCAAAGGCAAACTTTTAGATTTTTCCAAAATTGGTTTTTAGTTCAGAATAAATGTTAGAGAAAAAAATGTGATCTTAAAAAAGAAGAAAAGAGAGAGAAAAGATGAAACTATCAGAAATATATTTAGTAATTACATTATTTATAGCTAACTCCATTCTGTGAAATATCTTGCAAAATGACAAAAATGTATACTCAGTTACTAACCAAATTCTATACCTTTTGTTAAGATGTAGTTTTTTCTGCTGTTATTTGTTTGCTTGTTTGATTTTGGTTTTTGTTTGGCTTTCTATCATTCTCTTTGGTTGGCCACACTCTAATTCAAGTCCTTATCTTGTAGAAGTCATATTCTCAGTATTTTAGAAATTGCAAGCAGTATTAGAATTCCTCTAACCTATACACCTTACTTTATAGATGAAGAAACTGAGGTCTTGAGAGATTAATCAATATACATTGTAATCATTTGCGTAGTTAAGTATCATACTATAATCAGTTTTAATAGACCCAATTCATTGATTTTTCCAAATGTAAAATATGACAAAAACTATCACTTGGCCTAGCATGTCAGCAACGATAGTATAAAAGCAACAGAATATGCATTGATATTGGTATAAGGAAGGAAAAAGTCTTCTCTCTATGACTTGATGCTTTTATCTTGGAGCTATCTTGTGAATCCATCTGATAGAATAGAAAATTTCAGAGTCGAGGATCCAAGTCTACTATGTGATCTAAGACAGACTATTAATTACCCCGTGTTTTAGACTCTTTACATTAAAAACACCTTCCTACTTCACAGGTTAAATAGATATAAATATTAGTGCTTCTCTCTATTTAGGAACTTTACTTCTAATCATTCATTAAATCTGATGTATTTCTTTCAAATATTTTTAAATTTTCAACAATAATATTTAACAAAAAATACAGCACAACCCTGCAATTTTGGGGCCTGTGAACATTTCTGTTTAGATATTTATTGAATGAAGGTTTATGTATTATTTAACTAAAATATGATTTTTCTGGCATTTAGGTCTTTTATGCATATTCTATATATCATTAACACATTATTAATTAAGCATAAATGTAGGTGCTAAATTGTTTTCAGTAGAAACCTAAAAGAAACTAAAATTATTTAGTTATTAAATCTCATACTAGCAAAAGAAATTCAGAGTCATATGTATATATTGGTCTTGTGACATTCCCATAGTACAGCGGTCTTTCTTCAGGCCTCCTCCCGAGAGGGTGCCGTAACCTGGAGCAGCTTCCAATTCACCTTCTTGTTGCAATGAATCACTCCCAAATAAGAATAATTCTTCACTTGGTGCTTAGGTGGCTTGATACTGTTCTGTTCTGAATGAATTATGATCATATATTTAAATAATTACATTGGTCTGGTTGTTCTAACATTTCACCACAGCTCACAAGAAGATACACATAGGTAAATGTATTACAACCTCACCTATCTGCCTCTCTCTATATATCAGAAATTAAATATCTGTACAATCACAAACTACCCAGTACCTCCCCAATGAAACTTAAATAGTAAATTTATATTATGATATTATAGTGTACAAAAGTCAAAATAATGTTTCCATAGCTATATTTTCTAAGTATAAATTAGAATATATTTAGTTTCTGTATAGAGGACATAGTAACAGAAGTTTTAGGGAAAAATTGCTTTAGTAATTAAAATAATAAAGTGGATGCTTCAGAAAATTGTAGATTAATTACTTGATGCAAATTTCACTGAAGTTGTAGATTTAAATAGTTATTTTCAATAGTTGGAGGTTCCCAGAAGACGAGACCCCAGACCCATGCTATGTGGGAAGAAGATTTCTCTCGCTCCAGAATAAAAGTCCGCACCCCTGTCACATGCAGAATCAAAGTGTGAGGGAATTATATTTTGATAAGAGAACGCTGAGTAAGCGTTCAGAAACCACAGCAACCGTCCTTTTACAAGCAATCCCTGGCACTCAGATTCAATGCTCTAGAGCATGCCCAGTCTGATTTTTGTCCCTTACTTTTCTCCTAGGGCTGTGTTTTCCACCAGTAAATAAAATCATGGTCAGTAGCCATGGAAGAAAAACAATGCAGCATTTAGAAATAGAGGTTCAGGTCAAGTTTCCACTTAACAAAAAGAAGAAAAGAACTGAAACACAGGCCAAAGTCTGAAGTTTCCCAACTGCTTAGAGGGGAAAATGCAACAAAAGTAAGTAAAACACTGAGCAATTATCTGTTTTATGCAAGGAGGCAAGGAAGATAATCTGCCAACATTTAATTAATAATGAATGAGCCCTGGCTGGTGTAGCTCAGTGGATTGAGTGTGGGCTGCAAACCAAAGTGTCACCGGTTCAATTCCCAGTCAGGGCAGATGCCTGGGTTGCAGGCCAGGTCCCCAGTGGGGGCCACGTGAGAGGCAACCACACATTAATTTTTCTCTCCCTCTCTGTCTCCCTCCCTCCCCTTCTGTCTAAAAATAAATAAATAAAATCTTAAAAAAAGAAAATAATGAATGGGATTTGTTGACATGCTTTATCCATATTAATTGATGGTATCTCCAAATAGTGACTCTTTCATTTGTATTTCTTTTACTCAGTACACCTGACTAAATAACTGCCTATCTTCTGAGGAAAAAAAAATCAAGTGGAGTCAAAATTTTATGCTAGGTTTATTTTAACTATGTTTCTGATTATTTATTATTGATGTTTTACCATTTATTTATTAAATAACCTCTCATATTTGTATCTATAAACATATTTTCTATTATATGTGTCTTTTAAAATTCAAAGTATCAATTTGAATATATGTAATTGCAAGTAACAGACACTACTTTGAGATAAACAAGAGATATTATTGTCATACTGCAAAGTCAGGAGGTTATAAAAAGAAGACCTTAAGACCTCAGATCCTTACATTTTTCTAATCTGCCACCGTGAACAATTCAGCTTTCCTCCTGGGACTTTTCTGCCCATGGCGATGGATGGCTATTCACGGCGTGACGTACAGAAATCGGCATTTTTATCCAGTATTTCTTTTGATTGGGGAGGATGTTTTAAAACAACTCCCATCCCACATCTCATTGGTTATCCATCAAGCAAGCATTAACTGAAAGCATGTGAAGGCCTTTGGTTTCCAGACCCTCACGGAAGGAGCTTGGAAGTTACCATTCCACCCTAACAGCAAGCGAAAACCTGAACGTGCTGAAAATTAAAAACTCTTTCTTGGATCCATAAGAGAGGGGAAGACACGAAAGCATTAGTGAACCATTTAAACTTTATAATGAATATAGAGGAGGATGTTTGTATTACAGAATCCTAGATTAGGATCCTCAAAATGGAAATTCCCATGCAAAGGTTTTATTGGAGAGTGCTATCAAGAACCACACTGGACAGTGATGAAACAGGATTGGAAAGAAAAAGAAGTTAAATTGTGATGATGATTAGGTTGCAAAAAAAGACCTCGAGCAAGCGGGGCAAGGCTGCCTCTGAAGCTAAGGTGGCCCTTTAGATATGTCTCTGATTGAAGCAAGACAGCTGCACTCCTGCCTTAAACGGTCATCCTTCTCTGTCTCTGCTATGGAATCTTCTATGATTTTTATTGTTCTAGTATCACTTGTGTGGTATGATGTCCTTCAAGAAACAGACACAAAGACAGGATTAGCCCCACAAGAGGTTGGATATGCTTAAGGAAAATGGACAAAGGAATGAAGAGGAGGCAGGGAGAGCTAGCAGGCTGTGATGAAGAGTTAACCCCAGGTAAACAAGAGAGGAAGAACGAAGATTGAATAGAAGCTTATTAGACACAGAGCAATTCTAATAGATTTAACAAGGCTGTCCTGGAGTTCTTGGAGTCAAAGTTGCTTATCAGAGAAGTTCTGCACGTCTCAGGAATGGATCTGCCTTAGAATCCCTTATATACCAAATCATTGGCTAGAAATAGTCTAAGGGAACATGTGCTTAATTTCAGAGCTCAGACAATTAAATCTCCCTGCAGTCAGAGATCAGAGAGGCATAGTTTCAAAACCAACACAGGGAGGTATTAGAGCTGCTGCTACAAAATGAAGGCATGGAGATCTGAGGTGAAGGTGGGGTGAATCACTGGGACACCTCTCAGTGCTTGTAAATAAGCTTTTGCAACAATCATGGGCTGATAGTGACAATGTCACTGGAGGCTTAAAAACCTCAGAAATGAAGATTTGTATCACTCCACCAGACAATAGAACTAAAACAACAGGCGTGCTCACTAAGATAATGGGTCTCTAAACTGGAAGTAGAGAAAGCTGTTGAATATCAATTATGACCTCTCTTTCAAACATGCTTTTATTTCAGAGACAAAGTACAGCCAACAGTTTGTCTTTTTTTGTAGTTGTTAAAATACAGTTGTCTCCATTCCCCCCACCACCACTGCCCCCACCCCACCCATCCCACCTCCCACCCTGATCCTACCCCTCATTGGCTTTGTCCGTGTGTCCTTTATAAATGTTCCTTAACTACTCTTTTCCTGTTTTCCCCCATTATCCCTGTCTGCTCTCCCCTTTGGTTACTGTCAGTTTGTTCTTAATTTCCATGTCTCTGGTTATATTTTGCTTGTTTGTTTGTTTTGTTGATTAGGTTCCACTTAAAGGTGAGATCATATGGTATTTCCTTTCACTTTCTGGCTTATTTCTCTTAGCATAATGCTCTCCAGTTCCATCCATGCTGTCAGGAAGTGTAAGAGTTCCTTCTCTCTTTCTGCTTCGTAGAATTCCATTGTGTAAATGTACCATAGTTTTTGATCCACTCATTTACTGATGGGCACTTAGGTTGCTTCCAACATTGGCTATTGTAAATTGTGCTGCTATAACATTAGGGTGCATAGGTTCTTTTGGATTGGTGTTTCAGGATCCTTAGGGTATAATCCCAGCAGTGGACTTGCTGAGTCAAAAGGCAGTTTCATTTTCAGTTTTCTGAGGAAATTCCATACTGCTTTCCACATTGGCTACACCAGTCTGCATTCCCACCAACAGTGCACTAGGGTTCTTTTTTCTCCACATCCTCTCCAACACTTGTTTGTTGATTTGTTAATGATGGCCATTCTGACTGATGTGAGGTGGTATCTCATTGTGGTTTTAATTTGCATCTCTCTGATGGCTAGTGATGCTGAGCATCTTTTCATGTATCTATGGCCCTCTGTACGTCCTCCTTAGAGAAGTGTCTGTTCAGATCCTTTGCCCATTTTTTTAATTGGGTTGTTTGTCTTTCTGGAATGGAGTCATGTTAATTCTTTATATATTTTGGAGATCAAACCCTTGTTGAGATATCATTGTCAAGCATATTTTCCCATACGGTTGGTGCCCTTTCCATTTTGTTGATGTTTTCTTCAGCCTTGCAGAAGTTTTTTATTTTGATGAAGTCCCATTTGTTTATTCTTTCCTTTATGTCCCTTGCTCTAGGGGAAATATCAGTGAAAATATTGCTGCGTGGAATATCTGACATTTTCCTGCCTATGTTCTCCTCTAGGACTTTTATAGTGTCACAACTTATATTTAAGTCTCTTATCCATCCTGAGTTTATTTTTGTATATGGTGTAATTTGGTGGTTGAGTTTCATTTTTTTGCTTGTAGATGTTTAACTCTCCCAACACCATTTATTGCAGAAGCTATTTTTACTCCATGTTATGCTTCTGCCCCCTTTGTTAAATATTAATTGACCATAGAGACTTGGGTCTATTTATGAGCTCTCTATTCTGTTCCATTGGTCCATGTGTCTGTTCTTAATGCCAGTTAGAGTGTTTTGATTACTGAAAGCCACCATTTTCGAATGCCACTGACAGAATGGAATCATTATTGGGCACACGGGTATATGAGTAATGCAAGAAATAAATGTTAGTGTGTTGTGTTTGACAAAGCACTCCATATTCCCTTGGCTCATCTCTGAGTTTACCTGAAACTGTGGAGAATAAATATGGTGTTTTCCTATTCCGCAGGGAGACCATCCTGAGGTACAACCAATAAGGTTTCTCAGAATGTGCCCACTAGGATTGAGCCCTGATAACCCACTACCCATTAACACACCCTATATTGGCTTTTTCTTTCTTCCAGTATCATTATCTTTATTCCTTTATTTTTATTTCTTTTAATCACCAATAAATACGGTATTTGTATCCAAGTTTTTATCTTGTGTCTGCTTTGGCAGGAACCCAAAAACAAGAGAATAGAGAATTAGACATTTGTTCCTAGATGTTTGGGGCCCTTTAAATTGCATTTGCTACTTTGGTCCTAGTCTAGAAATTATTTGTAAGCTTTCAGAAATATAACTAGAAAACTGCAACTGTTCAATACTCTGAAGGTCTCAGAATAAATAAAATCATCTCCTACAAGGAAGAAAACATTTTAACCTCATGGTTTTATGGTAGTTGGAAATTAATATGTTTTTATTTTATTCTTATGTAATAATTATTTGGTAGTTGTGAAGAGACTTGGCACAAAAAATCACCCAAACCATTTGAATCTATTCTTTTTTGGTCAAAACACATTAAGTAGCCCTGGCTGGTGTAGCTCAGTGGATTGAGCACGGGCTGGGAACCAAAGGGTCCCGGTTCGATTCCCAGTCGGGGCACATGCCTGGGTTGCAGGCCAGGTCCCCAGTGAGGGCCATGTGAGAGGCAACCATACACTGCTGTTTCTCTCCCTCTCCTTCTCCCTCCCTTCCCCTCTTTCTAAAAATAAATAAATAAATTATTTTAAAAAATAAAAAACAAAACACATTAAATAGATTTAAAAGAGCATGTAGATTTTGATCTTTAATTTAAAAAAAGAAAAAGCTTTCTCTATTAAGTGCACGTTAATATGTATATGAGGTCTGTCTAGAAGGTATCCAGCCATGCTGTATGAACCATAGAGACATTTATTGAGGAAGATATAAGATACAAGCAACATTGTACATAGGACAATGACACCTCATCCACTGCAAAGTAGACACCTTGGTACCTCACACAGTTCTCCCAGTCGACATCAGCTACCCCATCATATTTTCCTGAATATTATCCACTATCTAAAATCTCTTCCCTTTCAAAGGCGATTTTAGTTCTGGGAAAAGCCAAAAGTCACAGGGTGCCCAATCTGGGCTGTAGGGGACTTGAGTCACCTGGGTGATTTGATGTTTCACCCAAAAACTCTGAACAAGATGAGATGCGTGAGCAGGCACGTTGTTGTGATGAAGCTGCCAGTCACCAGTTGCCCAGAGCTGCAGCCTTCTGAATCATCTGAATAGTTTCCCTGGAGGAATGTCTGAGCTTAACGCATAATTTGGTGCAGATTTGTTGCTCTACTCGCTCAGTCATTTTGAATGTAATGGCCACACAGCACACATGCTCACTCAACAGGCATCCACCGCCCCCACTGACTAGTACAGTGAAGTCCTCATTTTTCACACATGCACTTTCCAGTCCACTCTCCTTGGCTGCCAGGTTACTGATGTTGTGCAAACTGTTCTTGTTATATTAACAATGGCTGTGCTTTTTCTGAACAGACCTCATATATGAAACAAAATAATTATAAATTGCATATCTTAGTAAAGCAAGTTATTTCAGTATGTTAGTTATCGTTTTTCATATGCTAACTAAAATGTAGGTGCCACACGGTCTTAAGAAAAAAAGAACAAGATGTTTCTTTCTCTTTTCCATTTTAGTAATAAGTATAAAGATGAGAAGTAGGGCTTTAGAATAGAGTTTATTACATGCAAAGCTATAGTCAGGAACCGCACATCTAACAAAGAGAAGACCTTCTCTCCAATGCCTCTTTATAAGCCACGATGTTGTGCACGTTGGAGTTGCTCTCTCATAAAGTAGACATGTAATTTTGATTTGATTTGTATTGTTTTGAAAGAAAAGGAGAATTAAGTTTGAATGACCCTTAAATTTTCAGAACTGACAAACAGCTACATATTAAGTTCAAAAATCTGTATTTAATAAAGTAGAATCAATAATAGTTCAAGGTTGTAGCATAGTGAAACTTTGATAATTTTTTCTCATATTTTTGTGACATAATCACTTGAAAAATATGATTGGTTAAAGAAGCCTCACTTCCGGCCAAGATGGAGGCGTAGGTGGACGCACTGTTCCTCCTCGCACAACCAAAAGAGGAAAAAAGCAATTTAGAGGGCAAGGGCAGCCATATCTGACAGAAAACTGAACTGAGTGGAAGTCCGACAACCAAGGAGTTAAAGAAGACACGTTCATCCAGACCGGTAGGCAGGGCGGAGCCGGGTGGAGGGCGCTCGGGGAGACACGGTCTGTGGAGCGGTGCCAGTGGCACTCCAGCCACCCGGAGAGGCCCGAGGTGGGCGTGCCTGGACAAAGCGAGGCGGGCACACTCTGCGAGACCGGGGCTGAGACTGGTGGACCGGGCGGTCCCTCATTAGCGCGCGGACAGACCGGGAGGAAAAGCTGGGGGGCGGAACAGAGTGCTTGGCCCACCAACGCAGGGAAATAAAGCCTCAAACCACAAATTGAAAACACCTGTGGAGGTTGAGGCGGCAGTGAGAGGAACTTCCGGCCTCACAGGAGAGTTCGTTGGGGAGACCCACGGGGACTCTGAACTGTGCAGGCTCGTCCACTCACCCCAGAGCCAGCAAGGAGGGGATCAACTTGCTGTGGGTAGCTGGGGAGGTGTGGAGAGCGGTGCAAGAGCCATTGTTCTCTCAGGGCCCACCCCCACGGACAGCATCACAACACAGCGACGTGGGTTACCCCGCCCCCACAGAGAGCTTCACTGCACAGCATCGTGGGTGACCCTGCCCCCCACAGACAGTGTCACAACAGAGTGACGTGGGTTTCCCCGCCCTGGTGAACACCTAAAGCTCCGCTCCTTAAAGTAACAGGTGCACCGAGGGAAAAAAATAAAGGCGACAAGATGGGGGGAACAGAGTCCACTTCCTCCTCCCCACAAGTAAAACACCCAGCTGATTTTCTGAGGAACAGAGCAAACACCCAACAGTATTCCAGCATATATGAAGATTAGTGACCAAGATTACAGGGGAAATTGAACGATCAGACGCCTGACACAGACAGGAGGACCAGGGGAACAGGCCTGACCGGACACTTTTAAAGCCAGCCAGCAGAAGTTCTTTTGTTTGTTTGTTTGTTTGTTTCTTTGTTTTCCCCACCCTCCTTCGTATCTGTCCTTCTTTATTTTTTTACTTCCTTCTTCCTCCCTTTCATTTAGTATTCCTAGTCTTCTCCTGTTTTTATTTATCTTTATTTTTTATTTTTATTTTATTTATATATATATATTTTACTTTTATTTTTCTTTCTTTGTTTCTTCTTCCTTCCCCTCTCTTCTTTATCCACAGGTGAGACATTAAAACCTGGAGTTGAAAAGAGAACAGAGCTAGACCCAGACAAGGGTCAGCCCTAAAAACAGAGACAGTGACACAAAATTAACTTTGCTACTCCAGAAAACATGACAGATCAATTTAAGAAACAGAGGCTAGCAAGAGTTTCACAAACAACGGGAAGACAAAGAAACAATCCCTGAATGAAAGGAAAGGAGGAAGCCCCAGAAAGAATGATAAACGAAACAGAGGCAAGCCAACTATCAGATAGAGAGTTCAAAGCATTGGTTATCAGGAAGTTCAAGAAGCTTGATGAGCTTGCAGAAAATTTCCAGAAACTACACGAAAACTATAATGAACTCACTGCAAACTATGTCAACATGAAAAAGGAAATAGAAACTATCCACAAGGACCAAGAGGAAATGAAGAATACAATATCTGAACTGAAGAATACAATAGAAGGAATCAAAAGCAGGCTCGATGAAGCAGAGGATTGGATCAGCGAGCTGGAAGACAAGGTAGAAAAAAACACCCAAAAAGAGCAGGAACAGGAAAAGAGAGTCAGAAAAAATGAAGAGGTATTAAGGGAAATGCAGGACAACATGAAACATAATATTTGTATAATAGGGATACCAGAAGGAGAAGAAGAAGAGCAAGGGATAGAAAACATGTTTGAAAAAAATAATGATGGAAAACTTCCCAAATTTGATGAGAGAAAAAGGCACACAAATCCAGGAAACACAGAGAGTCCCAATCAAAAGGAACCCAAACAGGCCTACATCAAGACACATCATAATTACAATGGCAAAATTCCAAGACCAAGAGAGAATCTTAAAGGCAGGGAGACAGAGACAGGAAGTAACATACAAGGGAGCCCCAATAAGGTTAGCAGCTGACTTCTCAATGGAAACACTACAAGCCAGAAGAGAATGGCAAGAAATATTCCAAGTAATGAGAACCAGAGGCCTGCAACCAAGGCTACTGTACGCAGCAAGGCTCTCAATTAAGATAGATGGCCAAATAAGGAGCTTCTCAGACAAAAGAAGTCTAAAAGAATACACCTCCACCAAACCAGCTCTGCAAGAGATGCTAAAGGGACTGCTTTAAGGAAAGGAAGAAAAAGAGAGAGAGTGAGAAACACAGATACAAAAAAAAAAAAATGGCAATGAACAAGTACCTATTGATAATAACCTTAAATGCAAATGGATTAAATGCTCCAATCAAAAGACATAGACTAGCTGAATGGATAAGAAAGCATGATCCACACATATGCTGCCTACAAGAGACCCACCTCGGGACAAAAGACTTACACAGACTGTAAGTGAAGGGCTAGAAACAAGTTTTCCAAGCAAATGGACAGGAAAAAAGAGCTGGGGTAGCAATACTCATATCAGACAAAATAGACTTCAAAAAAAGGGCCATAAAGAGAGACCCAGAGGACACTTCATAATACTCAAGGGAAGAATCCACCAAGAAGACATAAACATTGTAAATATATATGCACCCAACACAGGAGCACTCAAATACATAAAGAAAATCTTGGAGGACTTCAAGAAAGATATTGACACCAACACAATTATAGTAGGAGACTTCAACACCCCACTGTCAAAAATGGACAGATCTTCCAAACAAAATATCAGCAAAGATATCATGGCATTGAACAATGCCCTAGATGAAATGGACTTAACTGATATATATAGAGCCTGTCACCCCACAGAAGCTAAATACACATTCTTTTCAAATGCACATGGAAAATTTTCAAAAATAGACCATATGATAGGACATAAAACAAGCCTCAAAAAATTCAAGAAAATTGAAATCATAACAAGTATTTTCTCTGACCACAAGGGACTGAAATTAGAAACCAACCCCAAGGAAAAAAACACCAAACACTCAAAATCATGGAGATTGAATAGCATGCTATTAAACAATGAATGGTTCAAGGATGAGATTAGGGAATAAATCAAAAAGTTCCTTGAAACAAATGAAAATGAACTGACAACAACCCAAAACTTGTGGGACACAGCAAAGGCAGTCCTGAGAGGGAAGTTCATAGTCATACAGGCCTACCTAAAAAAAATAGAAACATTTCAAACAAACAACTTAACCCTACGCCTACAAGATCTCGAAAACAACAACAAAGACAACCCAAAGCAAGTAGAAGGAAGGAAATAACCAAGATCAGAGCAGATTTAAATGACATGGAGATTAAAAGCACAATTCTAAGGATCAATGAATCCAGGAGCTGGTTCTTTGAAAAGATAAACAAAATTGACAAGCCTTTAAGAAGGCTCATCAAGAAAAAAAGAGAGAGGATCCAAATAAACTCAATCAGAAATGAAAGAGGAGATATTACAACTGATGCCACAGAAATACAAAGGATTGTAAGACACTACTATGAAGAACTGTATGCCAAGAAATATGAAAACCTAGGAGAAATGGACAAATTTTTAGAAAAATATAATCTTCCAAAACTCAATAAAGAAGAAGAAGAAAACCTGAACCGACCAATAACAGCAGATGAAATTGAAGCAGTAATCAAAAAACTCCCAACACACAAAAGCCCTGGACCAGATGGTTTCACAGGAGAATTCTACAAAGCATTTAAGGAAGAGCTAACCCCTATCCTTCACAGACTATTCCAAAAAATCCAAAATGATGGAAGACTTCCAAACTCTTTTTTATGAAGCCAGCATCATCCTAATCCCCAAACCAGAAAAAGACATAACAAAGAAAGAAAACTTCAGGCCAATATCGCTAATGAACATTGATGCTAAAATCCTCAACAAAATATTAGCAAATCACATCCAGCAATACATTAAAAAGATCATACACCATGACCAAGTGGGATTCATCCCAGGGATGCAAGGATGGTACAATATTTGCAAAACAATAAATGTAATACATCACATAAACCAAAGCAAAGACAAAAACCACATGATCATATCAATAGATGCAGAAAATGCATTCGATAAGGTACAGCATCCATTTATGATAAAGACACTCAGCAAAGTCGGAATAGAAGGAGCATTCCTCAACATAATAAAGGCCATATATGAGAAACCTACAGCCAACATTATACTCAATGGACAAAAATGAAAATCTTTCCCACTAAGATCAGGAACAAGACAAGGTTGCCCACTATCACCACTTCTATTCAACATAGTTCTTGAAGTTTTGGCCACAGCATCAGACAAGAAAAGGAAATAAAAGGCATCCAAATTGGAAAGGAGGAATCAAAACTGTCAGTGTTTGCAGATGATATGATAGTGTACATAGAAAATCCTATAGACTCCGCCAAAAAACTACACAATCTAATAATTGAATTTGGCAAAACAGCGCGTTACAAAGTCAACATCCAGAAATCAAAGGCATTCTTGTATACCAACAGTGAAACAGCAGAAACAGATATCAGGGAAAAAAATCTCATTTGATATAGCAACAAAAAAAAATAAAATACCTGGGAATAAACCTAACCAAGGAGGTAAAAGACCTGTACTCAGAAAACTACACAACACTGAAGAGAGAAATCATGGAAGACACAAACAAATGGAAACATATACTGTGCTCATGGATTGGAAGAATCAACATCATCAAAATGTCCATACTACCCAAAGAAATTTATAGATTCAATGCAATCCTGATCAAAGTACCAATGGCATATTTCACAGATATAGAACAAACACTTCAAAAATTTATATGGAACCATAAACAACCCCGAATATCAGCTGCAATTCTGAGAAAGAAGAGCAAAGCAGGAGGGATCACAATTCCTGACATCAAACTGTATTACAAGGTCACTATAATCAAAACAGCTTGGTACTGGCATAAAAACAGACACATAGACCAATGGAACAGAATAGAGAGCCCAGAAATAAACCCAAGTCTCTATGAGCGATTAATCTTTGACAAAGGGGGCAGAAGCATGAAATGGAATAAAAATAACCTCTTCAACAAATGGTGTTGGGAAGTCTGGATGGCTCCATGCAAAAAAATGAAACTCGAGCACCAACTTACTCCATACACAAAAATAAATTCAAGGTGGATAAAAGACTTAAATGTAAGTTGTGACACCACAAAAGTTCTAGAGGAAAACATCGGTAGGAAAATCTCAGACATTCCATGCAGCAACATCTTCAATTATATGTCCCCCAGAGCAAGGGACATAAAAGAAAGAATAAACAAATGGGACCTTATCAAAATCAAGAGCTCTGTAGGGCTAAAGAAAACAGTATTAAAATAAAAAGAGAACCAACTGTATGGGAAAACATATTTGCCAATGATACCTCAGAGAAGAGTTTGATCTCCAAAATATATAAAGAACTCATACGACTCCACTCCAGGAAGACAAAAAACCCAATTAAAAAATGGGCAAAAGACATGAACAGACACTTCTCGAAAGAGGACATACAGAGGGCCCAGAGACATATGAAATGATGGTCAACATCATTAGCCGTCAGACAGATGCAAATTAAAACCACGATGAGATACCACCTCACACCAATCAGAATGGCCATCATCAACAAAGTAACAGATAACTGTTGGAGGGGATGTGGAGAAAAGGGAACCCTACTGCACTGTTGGTGGGAATGCACACTGGTGCGGCCACTGTGGAAAACAGTATGGAACTACCTCAGAAAACTAAACATGGAACTGCCTTTTGACCCTGCAATTCCACTACTGGGATTATACTGTAAGAACACTGAAAAACCAATTCAAAAGAACCTATGCACTCCAGTGTTCATAGCAGCACAATTCACAATAGCCAAGTGCTGGAAACAACCTAAGTGCCTATCTACAAATGAGTGGATCAAGAAACTATGGTACATTTACACAATGGAATTCTACGCAGCAGAGAGGAAGAAGGAGCTTATACCCTTTGCAACAGCATGGATGGCATTGGAGAGCATTATGCTAAGTGAAGTAAGCCAGGCAGTGAGGGACAGATACCATATGATCTCACCTTTAACTGGAACATAATCAACAAAAGCAAAAAGCAAGCAAAACTTAACCAGAGACATTGAAATTAAGGACAATCTAACAATAGCCAGGGGGGAGGGGGAAGGGACAATGGGGATAAGGGTTTTCAGGAACCACTATAGAGGACACATGGACAGAACCAAAGGTGGGGAGGGAGGCAGGGAAGGGAGGTGGGATTGGAGGGGGAGGGGAGGGGAGAGTATGCAGACAACTGTAATTGAAAACAATAAAGTAAAATAAAAAATAAAATAAATCATAAGATAAAAAAAAGAAGCTTATCATTTTCCATGTAAATTAATTTTTGCATTGAAGTGGTGTGGAACTGCGTGCTCTGAAACAAACCGAGTCAGACGTGAAGGAAGGAACTAGTTACAATTTATTGGATCCAGAGCACCACTACCAGAAGACAAACACTGATGCAATCCTCTAGAAAAATTAACTGGACTAAGGGCATGCCTTAAAATTCCAATTTTATCTTAGATAAAGCAAATATCTAAGTTTCCACAATACAAAGGTTCAAAGTTCAAATATTCTACTGACTTGTCTAATGTCAGGAATTATAGTGTGTAATTTTAAATAAATATATACGATAGGAAAATAATGCTTCTATTGTTTCTAATTAATTTAACTTATACACTGTATTGTAAAGACTAAACAAAATGTTAATCTACATGCTTTGTTTTTCCCTCCTAACTACAACAGTGCCCTTACATTCTTATGGTAAAACTGAAGTAGATTATTAGAAAGGCACAGTTTTTAAGAAATTCCATTCATGCCTCATTCTTAAGAAGGAGCGACTATGTGAAATGAATATTCAGTGAAGGTGCCAATCTCTGTACACTACTTCTGCAAGGCTAGTTGAGTGCTCTGTTAAAGTAGGCAGAATTCCCAATGTTAAGAGAATAAATTCCAGCCATCTAAGAAATCTTACACAAATGAGACCCACTCACTTCAGGGAAATCTAGGCAAAATAAGATTCAAGGCAGTAAAAAATTAAAATATGTAGTTACATTTGAGCAACATCTCTCTCATGACCGAGTGCTTCTTCTAAATTGAAATATTCTACACATTTTGAGTTAGAAAAAAACAAACCTTAAGAAAATATTTTATTGAGCCATGCGAAGATATGTTTCATTCCATATGTTATAAAGGAAAATACTAGATTTAAAAATGAAAGAATAGTCTGAATCCCATAGTTCTCATAAATAAGAAATTTGAGAACTCTATTAAAATAACACTTCAAATCACACAAAAACAATATATTTATTTGCTAAGCCTTTTTATTTATTTTATTTTATTTTTTTAGAGAGAGGGGAAGGGAAGGAAAAAGAGAGGGAGAGAAATATCAATGTGTGGTTGCCTCTAACGTGCCCCCTACTAGGGACCTGGCCTGCAACCCAGGCATGTGCCCTGACTGGGAATTGACCCTTTGGTTCACAGCCTGTGCTCAATCCACTGAGCTACACCAGCCAGGCTGCTAAGCCTTTTTAAAAATAAGGAAAAGCTTGGGGAATTCATGACTAAGAATTATTGATAAAAATTTGAAAGTAAATTTTAAAAAAGCTCACATAATATAGTTAAAAATAAAATTACTGGGTAATATATTTGCATAGATAAATCTTTAATAAGTTCTGTAAAGTGAACTGCCAAATTTATACTGAGTGTACCAAAACTATTTCTGTATTTTAAAGATTCTTTTTTCATTTTCATAGGTAGGAGGTCTACTATTCTTATTATGGAGATCTCCAGAAAAAATGTACAGTATGGGAATCTAGTGGTGCATCTATTTTGCCAAAATTGTTATTAAAGTATTAAATGAAATACAAATGTGGCCATATGTCTACCCTACCAAAGAAAGAAACAATACATATAATAAAATAACAATATATGCCTTGCATAACAAGGCTTTATTTCCTGATTAGCTGATAGCACAGAGAGCCAATAGAATCAGTTTGGGAGAGTTTCATATCTTCAATCATATATATAATTTATAAAGATGTTAGGACTTTCAGCACCAACTCTTTACATTTGACTTCACAAAGCTTGATGCATTACGTTGTTGCTTTGGGGAGAGCTATGCTTTCACCACATGTATTTCTTCAAAATATTACATAACATCACTCCAAATTCAACCCTTAGCTACCACTTCAGAAATCAATCCTTTTTATTTTCAAAATACAAACAAAAATAATTTTTTTAAATATTAAGGGATCACATTATATGTTTATTTAACTCTGCATTTCAAAGCATTACAATCCTCTTAAAAATCATTTTTCTGCAGTGAAACCCTAACTTTGAGTATGAGAAGATATATGCATGAGAAAGGAAGCTTCATGGGCGCTGGGATCTCCGACTCTATGATGCCCAGCAAGTTGCTTGGCACGTAATAAGTAACATGTATAGATCAAAAAAAGTTACTCATCATCGAGTTATTTAAAAACTATGGTGTTGAGGTTGGAGGAAAACTTACTGAGAGAGTGCAGTTTTATCCACACCCCCACCCAATAAAAAAGAATGGAAAGAACAATCCTTAACAAAAAGTAAAAACTTAAATGCCATTGGCCTGTCAAATCATTCATATTCTGCAAAGAAATCTATCATATAGTTAATTCACACTTTTTTCCTCCCAGCTTTTATAATCCCAAAGCAGAAACTCAATGTTATATTTAATTCTGAATATATGTGGGCATAATAAAACTGTCTTCAAATTATAACTTGGAACAGGGCATTTTATAAATAACATATACTTTTCTTTTGTGGTGTACTTGCTCTCCGATCAGGAAAAATTAATATTTATGTAGAAAATAGACCAATTCATTTTGTATATCAATGAAAGCCATGATTTTATAACTTTTTCAAAGTCACAAATATTGGATTTCCTAGAACCAGTCTATCAGTTTATTGAGAATCATTCTTTCATCTACAGATATTGATTATTAATTAGTTTATTAATTTGCCAATGTAACTAATTGTGAATATCCATGAAAACGATTTATCTGCAATCACTATCAAAATTTAAATGTTACTATAGCCTATTATTCATATCCATTATCCTCACACAGGAAAAGTTTGTCTCATTTTTGTTCTGAATTCCTTAATTATATAGTCATCAAATTATTCACATTGACAGAAATAAACTGAAGAAAGTCATCAATAATTAATATGATTATGGAAACAGTAAAGCATTTGATAAAATCAATATTCATTCAATAAAAATGGTTTTTAGAAAAGTAAGAATACAAAGAACACCAATCAAATAAAGAATATAAAGCCCCAAACAAATATCAAATTTATGGTGAATTGGTGAATTATTAAAAGATTACATAAGACATAAGCATACTCTATTAGATATGCATGCTATCAATATGTCTAATGGACATTATCTTACCGGTCTCTTCCAATGTAATAAGAAGAACAAAAAAGAATAAATTGTTGTCTTCATACACAATTCAGCAATGGAGATGAATGAGCCACTGCTACACACACATAAAAGACTCTTTGAAACAGAACACAAAGCAAGTGAAACCAGTCACAAAAGTAAACTGCTTTCATTTATATAAAGTTTAAAAGCTGGTAGAAAATAGTATAGGCTGTTAGAAGACAAAGAATTGGTGCCATTGGAGATTCTACTCTTCCTTACAAGAGGCACAAAGGAGATTCTGGGTTCTGATAATAATCTCTTTCTTTATCTGGCTGTTGTTCACACAGATGTGTTCAGTATATTAAAACTTATCCCTCTAATTTAACATATAAAAGTTATCTTTTGTATGCTGTTTTGTATGTACGTTATAATTTAATACATGCACTTTAGAAACAAACAAAAAGAGAACAAAGTGAAAAAATCTAAGGAGTATGGAACTACGAAATATCTAATGTACATGCACAGAAATACTAGGAGAGGAAGAAAGAGAAAAAGGAACAGAAAATATATTTGAAACACTAATGACTGAGAATTCTTTAAGTTATGTCAGGCACCAAACCACAGACTCAGAAAACTGAGACCACCAAGTGAGGTAAATGCAAAACAAAACAAAATAAAACAAAACTACACTATGTCAAAGACAAAGAAAAAACCTGAAAGAAGCCAGAGGAAAAAAACACGCTGCTGCCTATGATAACATAGATGGAATGGACCAAACCTGAGAGATGCAATCTGCCAAAGTTGATTCAGGAAGTAAAAGACAGTCTGAATAAGCCTGTATCTACTAAAGAAATTGAACGTATAACTAGTGACCTTCCCAAACAGAAAGCACCAGGCCCAGATAGGTTCACTGATGAATTCTACTAAACATTTATAGAAAAATTCAGACCAATTCTCTACAACCTTTTTCAGAGTCTGAAAGCTGAGGGAATACTTTTTAACTCATTCTGAGAGGTCAGCACTAATTAGTAACAATTAATACCAACACCAGGCCAGAGACTCCAGGTAAGGAAAACTACAGATCAATAGTGCTTATAAATTTAAATGCCAAAACTTCCAATAAAATATTAGCAAATCAAATACAACAATATATAAAAATAATTTTACAGCATAAATAAGTGGAATTTATTCCAGATATTTAAGGAGCAAACAAGTGTATATTACTAAATGAAAAAAGCCAATTCTGTGCTTCTGGCAGGTTCTACTCGTTCTCCTGAGTGCTGCTTGTGTGCTGATTTTTTCCTACTCATCAGACTGTTCCTGTAACTTGTCTTCATTGCATCCAGCAGCACTGTGGTAAAATTACCATTCAACAAGCAATCTTTGTAACAAATTATCTACAGAGAGTGGAGCTAAATTGTGCAGGCACAGTTTTAGCCCACATGCCTCTGCCACCTGTTCCCCCTCTCAGGTGAAAATAATGAAAGAGGATAAATGTACTACACAATATGTAGAATAATAAATTCAGTGATCCTACAATTCTCTTCTGCCAATATGAAATAAGAAACATACTATAACCTAACTGCCTTTTCTATTCACTTTGAGTTGGCTTTTTGATGGCAGAATTAAATATATTATTTATATATAATGCTTGACCTAAATTTAGTTTGCCTCCCAGTTAATATGAAGGTCATACAGTGAAAAGGACAAAAGAGGAGGAGAGGGATCAATAAATGCAGACAGAGCTGACATGCAGTTCTCAAGCCAGCGGAATATTAACACCATAATTATTTGTGCCCCTGAGTGGTGGATGTTAATATTTTACTACCTGCCTCTGTAGTACAGAGCATTCAATCGGTCCTTGGGCTGCAGTTTCTCTTCTCAAGCATCATACATATAAATAAGGGACAGACTCATATCATGCTAGCTCTATTTAATGGGATTTTCCTTTTTTCTTAGGTTTACTTCCATTGCAAGTTATTCACATCAGAAAATTTAAAAATGTCTGAGACATTGCTCAACTGTGAAAGGTAAATAATTTCACACCTAAAAAAATAATCTTTTTAAAAAATTCTGATGTGTTGGTTCTTCTATCTTTTCAAGTAAATTTTTAAGTTGGCTCTATGGAGCATGTAGTATTTTAAACTGTTTATTGAAACTGTTGACGGGAGAGACCTGGTTCTTCTTGCTGACGCATGTAAAGAATTACAGATCAGCACATCTACTAGCGTGTAATCAGTTTATTAGTGACCCGTTCCCATGGAAGAGAACAGGACTGGGTAGAGTTGGGGGTAAAAGGCAAACTTTCAGGAGAAAGTGGGACAGAAAAAGTAAGAGTAGCCGAAGACCAGGGTGGCGAGCCCCTGGGCAGCATGAGGCCGGGCGGTCAGAGGCTCAGTGGCCCGGGAGCCAAGAGCACCAAGAGCGCCCCGAGCCCCCAGAGCAAGAGAGAGAGTCCTTTGTTCTGAGAACCTATATAGTTGGTGGGATAGGAGAAAAAAGTTACATATTGATTAACAGGTAAATGTGGTGCCAGCTTTCCTGGGGGAATGTCACTACCCAAACTCAGGTACATGTGGGGGTCTGTTAGCCCGAATCCTTATCTTGCTCCAGACTCCATTTGTTCATCTTGTTGTAAAACAAATACGTGACAGGGGCAGTTCATTAAAATTGGGGCACCTTCCGAAGTTATTTATGGGCTCTTTCTTTGGGCACCTTGGACCCTCTCCCGCATTCCAGGCCCTGGATGAAAGCACAGTTTCAAGGCCTTCTTTCCAGATAGTGGAAATGCTACATAGAATTTCAAGGACTTCCCTTTTTTCTTGCTAACGTAGTGTTTCTTGTGATGTTGGAACACCTGGCAATATTATCAGACCAGGCTCACGACCGCTGAGTTAGCATGTGAGAGCTGTCTCCTTCCTCCTCCCTGCCTCGGTTTACTATTTATTCTACTTAATTGGTAAAAAGGCTTTTCCTGGCAATCAGGGTGCTAGACGCTGGCCAGTAACAGTATTGCAGTCTCAGAGTTCTTCCTATGCTGTCTCCTGCCTCAAAATGGTATTTAATATTGGTAGAACAAAAGAAAAAATCATTAAACATTGATTATCACTCAACATTACTTAAGTGTTAATTGTTCTTAGTTTCTCTTAGTTTGTTATTCATTTAATTTCTGCAGTGATTCTCATTAGTTCTTCCATACTTATTGCAGTGGACAAAACAGTAACCCACAGCGATTTCATCAATAATTTGTTTCTTCATATATGCTTCATATAATGCTTTCCATAAACAATAAAATTCTATAGCATAGTACCATGTTCAACAAGCCTGAATTTTCAGACGTTCTAAAAATGAAGTAGGATAAAGTCCTAGGGATCATCTCTTCAAAGTATGTACTTTGTAGATGAATATAGACAAAATATAACCCAGAAAAAAAATTTTTAAAGTAATTTACTGAAGGCCACAATGTCTGTCAAGGATAGATCAAATTTAAATCCCCAGGCTACCTGAAAGTCCAAGACTTCATTTTTTTCATGTTATCACATCTGTTTCCTAGAAACAATGGGTAAGAAATAAGGAGCTACACTTTCTGCTTAAGATTTCATAATTTAAATTTATTCCACCTTCAATGGTCAGTTTTTAATTTTAATTTTATTTTTATTGAATTTATTGGGCTGACATTGGTTAATAAAATTATATATGATTCAGGTATATAATTCTATAATACATCATATGTATATTGCATTGTCTGTTCACCACCCCACTCAAGTCTCTTTCCATCACCATTTTTCCCTCTTTGCTCTCTTCTATCTCTTCTCAGCCCCCTTTCTCTCTTGTAATCACCATACTGTTGTCTATGTCTATGAGTTTGTTTTTTATTTTTGCTAGAATTTAAATTTATATTACTGCCTTATTAAATGGCTGTATTGGAGCAGGATAGCGTTAAAGTGAAGGTGCTGTCTGGGCTTCCTTACAGCCAACGATTCTATACTTTTACTCAGAATACTGAGTGACATAAATGGCTTCCCAAATCTTTCATAGTTCATTTGAATATCAAATAATATCTTTGATTAAAATGTTCATGTCTGAAAATGTATTTTTTTAAATAGACCATGTGAATTCAGACCAATAGGATTACATATAAATAGCACTACTCCAAAGAAGAAGTAACTGAGAATCAGTGATGCCTTTAAAGAAAGCCATGGAAATATACTATACCTTCATTAACTGGTTTCTATCTGTGCATGTTTTTATTTTTAGGTTACTTTATGCTCCAAAGACTGTCAGTATGCTCCCATTCATTGGTTATATCTGTAAAATCTTTTAAAGGATAAATTTAGTGTTTACTTATCTGTTGATTTCTTGTTCACATTTCCATTTCTAACTGTGACTTTAAGTGACAAAAATAAAGTAAAAATTACTGATGTGATTTTATTTTAAATTATTGTTTGTTTATGATCTAATATGATAAACTAATATTACTGTTTGTTTATGATAAACTAATATGAGTTACTAAAAAATATGGAAACACTAAAGATAAAAAATTACCTATATTCAACCTATATTCATAGCAAACAGTGGCAACATGCTAAGCAATAACATTTTAACATTCTTAATATTCTTTCTTTGTTTTCTATTTTTTCTATACATAGGTATATGGAAAGAGAAAGAGAGGTTTTGAGTTTGGTAGTAAACTACTTTTTTTTAATTTAACTTTTAATGAAGTTTATGTTACATCAATTTTTTGAACTTAAAATTATATAAATATTTTTTTGCCTAAACTTTGTATTGATAATTTTTAATCTTTAAAAGTTCATTGGAGGAAGAAAGATGGCGGTGGAGAAGGGAGAAGCGTGATCGCTATCCTCCGGCCCACTGGCGGGATATCGGGCTGATTTTCTGAGGAGCAGAGCAATCACCCAGCTGAATTCCGGTGTGGGGGAAGATTGGAAACCAGGACTGCGCATAAAACTGAAAGATCAGCCGGTAGGGAGACTGCTTCGGAGGGAAGGGGTCACTCGGGCCTCACGGGGAGCCGGGAGGTCTGCGGATCCAGTTGCAGCAGCTTCCCGGTTTGCTCCAGGTTCCGAGGGAGGGAGCTGGATTGGGGTGTGTGAGTTGCCAAGGCAGACGCG